>JAQZBX010018913.1:0-34202 GCA_029593785.1 Cabassous unicinctus
TCCACTCTAGTCCATAGCTCTTCCCCCAATCCTGAGGAGTCTGGGATGGTGATGTCCACTCCACCTCCAAGTGAGAGGGGGCTTATATCCCATGGATAAGATGGATGGGATTATCCTGCCTGCAGCTGCAAACTTGCTCCATTCCCTGGGATGGCCGTTGTCCATCATCACCTCCTCGCCAGATGACTTGGGTGAGTCCATTGAGCTGTAGAGTAGGAGATGCAGCTCCACCGAGATTCCAGGCACAGCTGGCACAAGAGCAGGCCAAAGGCTCCAGTCTCTGGAAGTACACCTACAAACTCCAGCACCACATATAGGTTTGAATAGAAGGGACTGATGGACCATGTGCAGGGAGGACTTATTTGAGTCCAACTCTGTCACTCTCAGGAGCACTGATTCCAAAGTAGAGCCCACTGATAAGGCATCTGTGATACAATTTAATTCTGTTCTAACCCGGAAGCTCAAGGCAGTAAATTTTTACAGAAATATTTTCAATGTGAGGGAGAATTAATCATTAAAATAGACAATGCCCTTAGCCTCAGTTTTACAACAGATGGCAGTGGAATTCTTTTATAAAACTCTTCCATGTAAAAATCCTCAAGGACAGTCTACCTGAGAGAGGCAGCCAAATATTAAGGCTTATCTCAGATGAAAGTTACCTTACAGGTGCAGAAACAAGCAAGGTAAGATAAACTGCTTTAGGTGATCTAATATGACAGGAAATTAAGGCTTGGGATATGCAGAATGGTAAATGGTTAGAAAGTGTGTTTAGTCATTGTAATGTGCATATATATCATTTTGGGGAATCTTCCTGAAAATTCTAATTCTAATTCAGTAAGTCTTGAAATCTGAAGCTCTATAGTTCTAACAGTTTCCCAGGTGATAACAATGTTGCTGGTCTTCAGATGGAAGTTCTAGGCAAGTATAGATTCATAGTTTCTCTACTTGACAGAATCTTTTTAAATTTTTATTGTAGTATCATATATATAACACAATTTCCCATTTTAACCACTTATACATGCACAATTCAGTGTTATCAATTACATTCACAATATTGTTCCAACATCTCCACTCTCCATTACCAAAACTTTTTCATTACCCCAAAAAGAAACTCTGTACCCATTAGGCAGTAACTTCCCCTTCTTCCCCTTCCCCCTGCCCCTGGTAACCTGTAATCTACTTTCTGTCTCTGAGGAGAATTTTGGCATTTCAGCTTTTAAGTAGATAGAAGGACCAGACAAAATTTTAAGTCTGGCTTGTGAAACCCCCTCATTAATCACCTTTATTATATTACTCATTATTTTTAGTGAACTTTCCTCAGAATAAAATTTAAATAAATCAGGGGTGGAAGTCTTCAGTTAAGTTTTCAGTAATCTATTATTTTATATTTTTTGTAAAATAGTTTGTTGCAATTAATTAATCATAGCAGGGGAAAATCACCCTTTTTAGGAGCTTTGGGCTCTGTTCCCCTGTGATGCCGGGTGTAACAGTTTGATATTATTCATGAATTCCAAAAAAAAAAAAGAAATATAGATTGTGTTTGTAAACTGATCTGCTCCTCCGGGCGTATTAGATTGTATTAAATTCAGAGGTTTCACTTTTACTTGATTAAATTATGATTAAGGCTTTGATTTGGCCACATCAGTAGGATGTTGAGGCCCCGCCCCCCTGGTGGGTGGGGACTCACAGGGCGACATGGCAGAGGAGAGCATTTTAGTTTTGATGCTGGAGTGCCAGGAAGTAAACACATGGAGAAGGAGAACATAGAAGCAGATACGCAGGAAGAGAGACTGCTTCATAAACACAGCCCTGGGAAGAGAGATGAGCCTGAGAGTCTATAGCTGACCTTGTGGCAAGACAGAGCAGCTGGGCCCAGAAAGAAACGAGCCCCGGATAGAGTGATGAGCCTTATGCCAGGCTACAGCTGAGACCGGAAGAAGTTGGGACCATGGAGCATTAACAGTAAGGAGGAAGGCTGAACCCTCACAGACATTGCCTGGCATCTTGCATCAACATGTGGCAACAGACTCTGGGTGAGAAAGTACCTCTTATGGTACTTTGAGTTGGACTCTTTAGGACCTTGTGACTGTAAGCGTCTACCCCAAATAAATAGCCTTTTAAAAAACCAGCAGATTTCTGGTATTTTGCATCAGCACCCCTTTGGCTTGCTAATACAGAATTTGGTACCAGGAGTGGGGTGGTGCTTTTGCAATTGCTAAAATGGTGGAACGGTTTTGTAAATGGGTAAGGGATATTTTTTGAAGGAAATAATTGTGAGATGCTTGGTTGAAAAGACCTAGAGTGCTTTGAAGAGACTGTTGATAAGAATATGGACGCTAAAGTTTTTATGAGGCCTTAGAAGTAAATGATGAAACTATTATTGGAAACTGGAGGAAAGGTAATCCATGTTTTAAAGCTGTAGAGAACTTAACAAGATTAACTCCTGATGTTTTATGGAAGGCAGAATTTGAAAATGGTGAGCCTGGGCATTTAGCTGAAGATCTTTCCAAAGTAAATGCAGAGAATGCGGCTTGGCTTCTCCTTGCAGCTTATAGTAAAATGCTAGACAAGAGAGATAAGCTGAGAACTGAACTGTTGGGCACAAAGAAAACACAAAATGATTCCGGAAATTCCAGGCCTCTGGAAATCAAGCCCCCAGACAATAGTGCTCCATTTGAGGCCTTAACTAAACTTAAAACTTGTAAATCAGGACTGAAAATGCAGTTACCTAGGAAAGACTTCTGGAAAGTCTTACTGTCTGATGGCTTGGACCCCTGCTTCTTGCATGCTAAACGAACAAGCTTTTTGAGAGAGCTGAATGAATAAAACCACTGTCATCCTGGACTAAAAGAGACATTGACGGGAGATATGAAACAGAAAACGGCTTTAAGAGGAAAACCATGGAAGCTGAGATCTGGAATTAAGACATCTCCTTGGGCCAATAGAGGAATCCCACCCACGTGTACAGAGAGGGTAGCAGTTAAAGAGGGTGGATGTTCCTGCCCAATGTTCAGGGAGAACTTTGCTGCCCAAGGGTACAGAGAGGGTTGAGCACATTCCCCAAGGATCGGGGAGGGTAAGGTCGACACCCCATAGGTCTGAGCGGGGTAAGCCTGTCCCCCATGGATTAGGGAAGGCCAGGTCACCAACTCGTTGCTCTGAGAGGGCTGGGCTGGTATGCCAAAGGTTAGGGAGGATGTTGTCTTCACATCACTGTACTAGGGGGGCTGCCACTCTACCCCAAAAATTGGGTAAAGTGTGGCCATCACCCCAGCACTCTTGGAGGGTGAGATCTGGAGCTCGGTCGCCACCCAGATGCTTGATGAGGGTAGAACCAAGAAAATGGCCGTGGGGCAAGCCTGTGGAAAGGCAGGGTCCCCACGAGGCCCCAGGGAGAAGAAACCATCATCATAAGAATGACTCCCAGACTTTGACATCTAATGAAGTATGCCCTTCAGGTTTATGAAACTTTAGGGGACCCATGACTCATATTTCCCTCCCAGTTTCTCCTTACGGTAATGCAAATGTTTATCCTTTGTCTGTCCATTCGTATATTGGAAGCAGATAGATTGTTTTGTAAGTTTCAGAGGTCTATAGCCAGACAGGACTTGGCCCCAAGACCAACTGTTTTCTATAAAGTGATTGTGATACGATTTTGTACTTGCATTGTTACTGATTTAAGGTTTTGTGAATATTGTAATGTCTTTTTGGAATTTAGAGGGTGGAGTGTAGCAGTTTGATATTACTTATGAATTCTAAAAAAAAGAAATATAGATTGTGTTTGTAAACTGGTCTGCTCCTCTGGGCATGTTAGATTGTATTAAATTCAGAGGTTTCACTTTTACTTGATTAAATTATGATTAAGGATTTGATTGGGCCACATCAGTAGGACGTTGATTCCCTGCCCCCTTGGTGAGAGGGGACTGACAGAGTGACATGGCAGAGTAGAGAGTTTCATTTTGATGCTAATGTCCCAGGAAGTAAACACATGGAGAAGGAGAACACAGAAGCAGATACTCAGGAAGAGAGAGTGCTTCATAGACACAGCCCCTGGAGGAGAGATGAGCCTAAGAGTCTACAACTGACCTTGTGGGGAGAACAGAGCGGCTGAGCCAGAAAGAAACAAGAATGATGAGCCTTATGCCAGGCTACAGCTGAGATTGGAAGAAGCTGGGACCATGGATCCTTAAGAGGAAGGAGGAAGGCTGAACCCTCACAGACATTGCCTGCCATCTTACATCAACATGTGGCAACAGACTCTGGGTGAGAAAGTACCTCTTATGGTACTTTGAGTTGGACTCTTTAGGACCTTGTGACTGTAAGCTTCTACCCCAATAAATAGCCTTTATAAAAGCCAACAGATTTCTGGTATTTTGCATCAGCACCCCTTTGGCTGACTAATACACCAGGATAAAACAAAAATGTACGAGGATAAAGGAAGAAATTCTTCTAATATTTATCCTGCATTTTGTTTCACTGGTTTATTTGAGAACTGGGGCATTGTATTTCACATCTATGTATCAGCCTGCTATTTGTATTTCACATCTAGTTATCAGTAACCATATGATATGATTTAATTATTAAATTTTGGTCCTGAATTTAAAAAGGGTAATGAAACAATATAATACCAAAGCAAGTATGTGATTACAATTTAAATGAGCCCTTAATATCCCTTTTTAATAAATAGCTAAAATGTAGGTTAGATAAATAGAATTAGTAATAGCAGATAGAGGTCCTAGTTCCACTTCTTTCATAAATTAGTTGTTTGATTTTGGGTGAATCATTTAACCACTTTGTACTTCAGTTTTCTCATCTAGAAAATGAAGAAACAAATGTGCTGTTTCCTACCAGCTCTAGATTTTTATGGTATATAACTCTAATCTCATATACTATTATAGCATTGGTATGGAAAAAGGTACTTTATGCAATCTTTTATTCAAACACATTTCTTTTAAGACAACCATGTACAATAAATCACTTAAAAATGTAAAACTTACCTAGGCAAACTGAAACAGAGCAGAAAATATTGACTCAGTGTAGGGGAAAGAACATAATTTAAGTTTTCAACATACCTGGTTTGAATCCCAGTTCTTACTTCTTCTTGTTTGTGAGCCCATAAGCAAGTTTCTTAATCTCTCTACATTTATTAATGAAAAAATGAATGAGATTGTTTTTTCTGATATATAAAATTGAAGTACAAATGTTTACCTGGCATGATTAGTGCAGTCAGTAAATAATGACATCATGTATTTAACACATAGGTAGTAATTATTTTTTTAGTAATTATTTTTTAACTTGCGTATATTATGAATAGCTAAAAGGCCTTCAGATATGTCATATAAGTATATAATTAACATTAATTTTAAATGATTTATGGAATTTTTCCTTGTTTCATTTACTTTTAGAATTTGTTGCTTGCATCCTCATTTTCTGTATTGAATAAAAGAACTGAAACTTGAGTGTTCTTTGATTGAGTGAAACTTTTCAGTGATTCGTGATTTATAGTTTTTCTTGATTGTTGAAAATAATCTGTGTTTCCTCACTGTGTGTGAATTGTTTGAGGACGTGAATGCTTTTGTGCAGGCATGTGACAATACTATTGTTTTCTTTCAGGAAACCCTGATAGATTGGTGTGATGAAAAGGAACTTAATTTGATATTAACAACTGGAGGAACAGGGTTTGCACCACGAGATGTCACTCCAGAGGTGAGATAATACATGCCTTCTCCATTTTCAATAAGTAATGTTATTTTTAATCCTTTTTACTATTTTTTACATAATGTTTGTAATTTTGCTAGTCAGAACAAGTTACTTGTGGTTCTAAGAATATGAAAAATTATTATATAAAAATGTTTCTTCACTTTTTTCCTTTGGATTTAAACTAGAAATAATACAATATGAAGAAGATTGAAATGGTCTGGAACGTAATCCTTCATTTGCTCAGTCGTCTGTGGTTTCAGCTAAGCTTCAGGAACTTTACCAAAGGAAGGGATAGCAGAACTCTTACTAAGCATGGCATCTGATCTGATCTGCTTTGTTAATACAATTCAGAGTTGAACCTTATTTCTCTTTTCTTAGGTACCCTTGTCATTGTTCTTACAGCATAGTAAGATGACTGTAGTAGAGTTTTTACACTAATTTTACATTACTTGGAAGATGAAAGTTTTTATTTTCATAATCTCAAATGTGAACTGCATTAAAATACAGATTTAACAAGCCAAACAGGCAAAATTAATATCTAGGCTTTCAAGTCAAATAGGCAGAAATAATATCTAGGCTTCATAACTCAAGAATCACCTTCAACCCCTGCTCAGGGAGAAAAAATTAAGAAAAGAATGAAGAGTAAGCAATGCTCACTGATACAGGGAAAAAGTCTTTATTTTCTTGTTAAAGAAACCATGAACTTCAGGTGACATCTCAGTTATACGCAAACTTATGCTACCACTTGTGGCGTTATTTCTTTTACCACCCAAAAAACTATTTCTTGACTAAATTTCAATTAATGTTAATGATTTCTTTCAGTGTTCAAATCAATACCATATTGTATCTACTACCTTATTAACCAGAGGGTACTTTTGCTCTGTGCCTATTAAATAATCACTACCCTTCTTACTCTAATATAGTGGTTTTCAAACTTTAGTCTGTATCAGAATAAACCAAAGGGCTAATTAAAACACAAATTGCTTGTCCCTAACTTCAGGGGTTCTGGTTTGGTAAATCTGCAGTGGGGCCAAAGAATTTGTATTTCTAACAAGATTCCAGGTGATGCAGATGTTGCTGCAGCCATACTTCCACACTTTGAGAACCACTGCTCTAGTATATAAAAATTCAATTTTTGAACAAGTTGTAAAATTTTTCTATTCTGCATAAAAGTCATGACAGAATTTTTAAATATTATTTTAATTAAAGTTATAATAAATAGTTTTGCTTTTAAGAGCAATGAATTGTACTGGGAAATTGTTAACTCCAACTGCTTTTAAAAGGTGCTCTTCATGCAGTTTATTTCATTTCTGGGTCCTGAGGAGAAATGATCATTTGACCAATTTTGAAATTTCTTTTAAAACTGTGAGACTAACTGAAAAAGTACAGTTGAGAGGGAAGCTATCTCCTGCAGAGGTTTGTTTGTGTTTGTGTTTTGTTTTGTTTTGTTTTAAGAAAATTGCCTACTTATGTGAGGATATTGATTTTTGGAGTTTGAATATTGTCTTAAGGGTTTGAAGTAAATGACTTTGGATTTATATATCCCTATTTTTTGTGTGATGTTTGATATTTTCATAATATTACTACTTCTTTCATCAGAAAAGCTGGATGACTGTAGACTAGTCACTTAACCACTCTGTGTGTCAGTTTCCTATGAAATGTGGGAAATAATAGTACCTATCTACAGGGTGGCTGTGAAGATTCAATGAGAACTACTCCTGGCACTTTATTAAATCCTATATTAAGGTTAACTTATAAGGGTTAATTTTAAAAATTATTTTCTATATTTTATATGTAACTACCAAATGGACAAATAGACTCTTATATTAGATTTAAAGTGTGACCATGAGATCTTAACAATGTTGTTAAATTATTTCTTAATTTTGATAGTGTTTCATATTTTATCTTTTCTATCACCATAAACAGAGCTCTTGAATTTCTACCATTCTAGAATCTGCTTATTTTTATTTCCTTTTTTTTAAAAGTGGTTTTTGACAAGAATCTATCTCCTTCCATGGCTCTGTATTTTTAATTATATCAGAAATTGAACAACTCTTTATTATTAAATAAAGTTTTTCAGTTACCTGAAAACTATCAGTGTACTCCTGTATTCATATATGGCTACAGCAACCTGGGTAAAGTTGAATTAGATTTTTATGACTTTAAAATATACATAAATACGATTTCTCTAAAAATCTATTTTAAAAACAATTTACCGCTTGTGAATAATTTCATTTATTAATATGTTCACTGTACTTCATAATTTATATATACACACAGATATGATATAAATATCTAAAAAAGTCCTTAGAACTTATAAACCTTTGAAAAATAGATAAACAAAAGCAATGCCTAAAAATAATTCTACTAAATTTGCATTTACTCTATACCCTTAAATAGTTGCAGTTCTCATAAAATCTAAAATATAGTACTAGGATGTCAGGTAAGGATTTAGAAATATAATTATATACCTGTAATTATATAGTTATTTTGTCATTTATTTGTTTGTCTTAGATAATTGTGTCTAAAAGAGGAAACTTTTTCTAGACTACATTTACTTATATATAATTAGGGTTACAAATATTTTTAAATAAAATCCAAAGTTATTGATAGAAAACACAAGTATTAATTTAATAAAGATAAAATAATGTAAAACATCTCCTACAGTACTATTTTTAATTCAATAATAATCAATAATCTGATCTACAAAGGACAGTTGTTTGTGGGATACATATATCAGAAAAAAGATGGAGGAAAATGATGAAAAGAATGCACGAAATGAAGCTATCTAAAGTTATTAATGGGTATGAAACCTAGAGAAAATGAAAAATTCAATAGATTTCTTCTGAAGTCTTTTTTTTCCTTAAACATTTTAAATTTTGAAATAATTTCAAAGTACACGACAGTTGCAAAAATAATACAAAACCCATAAAGAGAATTCCAACATACAGCCCTGCAGATACCCAGATCTACCAATTTTAACATTTTGCCCCATCTGCGGTGTCATTCTATCCATCAATCCAACTCTATCTATTTTGTATACTGTATATTTGTACATCATGTTCCTTCAACATATAATACCTCAATTTATATTTTTCTAAGAACAAGGATATTCACTTATGTAACCACTTTAAATACAGTTATCAAGTTCAAGCACTTTAATATTGACAAAGTTTTCAGTCTAAATTCCAGTATTTTAATATGTTCCAATAAAGTCCTTTTGGATCTTCTCCATTATTATTTCCAGTCCAGGATCATGTATTGCATTTGATTGTCATTGTCTCTTTAGTTGCTATTATTTTTCAGTTGTGGAAACATGTATACAATATAAATTTTCCCATCTCAATCACTCCCAAGCATGCCATTCAGTGGGATTAGTCATATTCACTATGTTGTGCTACCCACACCACATTCCATTATCAGAACTCTCCTGATACCCCAGACAGAAACCGAACACCCATTATGCATTAACTCTGCATACCATCCACCCCATTCTCCTGGTAACCTGTACTTGACTTTCTGTCCCTATGCATTTGCACATTGTAGTTATTTCATGTAAGTGGACTCTTCCCAGGTTTTTTACAAAGAATGGAATAGCAAGTTTAGTAAAATTTATCCTATTTACATATTCTATAATAATTAGGCTATCAGAATTGATTTTCCTAAATCATGAAATTGCATCCATATATAGGCCCTGTGTCTTAGAATATATTTCATCTGATAGTCCCATGCCTGCTGGGTCTTCTTTCTGCCTCCAAACATGAGATACAATTAAAGCTTATATATAATAGCATAATAATTCACACTCAACTTTTTGGACTTTTATTTTGATATGAAAATCTGTATTTTTCAAGAAAAATAGCATTTTCTCTGATCTGATGAAGACTAATAATTGTTTATCAATGGTAAAATATTAGTAATTATAAAATTCTGTGGAGCATAAGGAGGGCTTATTGCTATAGAAAGTATTATCTACTCGTGTCCCAGTATCACTTAAAAGCAATTTATGTCCAAAGAAGGTATTATGTAAATATATATAACATATTCTTAAATTTTTAAAAATATATAATCATATTTTTAAATGGTTAAAATTTAGTTAAGGACATAAAGGCAAGATGAAATGAAAGCTCTTTTAGACATAAATGCATAAATTCTAGAAGAGACTAAAAGACTAAGAAGCATTTTAAAAATTTATATAATTACAAAGAAATTTGTGATAATATGTTATAGAATATTAGAAAATATTAAGCTGTTTAATATTTATAAGGAAAAAATAACTTTCAGCACTTTTAGAGTGCTAGGCTATGCCAGAATTCAGGATCGTGCACTATTATACTATTCAGACCATGAATTAAAAAGTTAAATAAAATCCAGCTTACACCTTATATTTCATCCACTCATTTATTCATTAAGTTTTTTGTTTTTAATCCTCAATATGTATCATATGCTATGCTGGTTGCTAGAGTACAAAAATGAGTAAAACACTATCCCTATCCTAAAGACACTCATAATCTATTATAGAAGTCGTTAAACTATGACTTGCAGACCAAATCCAGGTGCTCACCTTTTTTTGTATGGCCCACAAACTAAGAATGGATTTTATTTTTTTAAATGGCTGGAGAAAAATCAAAAGAAGAATATTTCATTACATGTGAAAATGATATGAAATTTAAATTTGGGTGTCCATATATGAAGTTTTCCTGGAACACAACCGTATTCATTTATTTACTCTTTGTCTGTAGCTACAAAGGAAGAGTTGAGTAGTTGCAACAAAAACTGTATTGCCTATAACACCTAAAATATTTACCATCTGACCCCTTTGCAGAAAAAGTTTGCTAACCCCTGGTCTATTTGATGGCAGTAAATCATCTTTACTCACAATTTTTAAAATTAATTTACTGACTTATACCTTTTGCTCTTTAGTAACTGAAATGATGTGGATTTCATTTCTTAAAATTTTAGTTTTAGAAGGAGCAAAGATATCAAACACTTTTCTGCCATATTGAAGTGTGTTGCCCCATTGACTCAATAGGAAATATAGCATAACAAAAATAAAATATCTCTCATTCTAAATGAGCAATATAAAGTTTTAAACTTTCAAATTGCAAAATTAAGAAATTAATTTGTTATACATTAAGTAAAATATCACTGAAAAAATGTTACAACTGATAGTCTTACAAATGCCTCCTAATGAAAGTATGCTCCTATAATTGATCATTATGAATAATCAGACAACAGCAGTAGCAAAAATTTCAGGAAGCTATAAATTTCATGTTAAGGGACACTTATTCAAAAGGGTTCTTATGTTTCAGTATGGAAGTGAAAATATTGAATGGAAGAGAATTCTGAAAATCTGGTACAAGGAAACCTCAGTTTCTAGGAAAAGTCTATGAATTCCAGGAGGCATATTTTGTTTGTAGCCTGTAATATGTAGATTTCTTTGGGACAGATTACTATCTAATCTTTTCTATAAATATTTTGCACGTAGGTTATCAGGAATCTTTTTCTGTGAATATAATGTCCTGTGTTCTAATACAAATGAAAGAAAAAATATTTATTTTATAAAATATTTTCACAGTTTGTTGAAATTCATATTTTTCACAATTTTAAGTGTGTGTGTACTATAACTTGGGTATTACTTTAGGCATCAAACATTTTTTTCTCTCTTTTCCATTATAATGCTTCAAAAACAAGAATAGTGTGTTAAGTACTAGGAAGGAGTGAAAACTGACCTGAGCTACTCACTAAATGATAATGATTTTCAATTTGTCTTCCCTGTGGAAGTAGTAAAAATTGACGTTTCATGGCTTCACCTAAAAGTCAACACTGGACAATATAACAATCAGAAAAACTCTCTTAAATTATAACATTACCACAGCAAAAGCATCATGTTTAATAATTTTTTGAAAGAAAATTTGATCACTAACGTAGGTCATTTAAGTTATATAGTTGTTTCATCTATTTTTCTAAAGGAAACATCATTTCACTGGCAAAATAGCATATACTGATACTCAAACTCTTTATGAATATTTGTTTAGTAGTTCTGGGATCATTTTGACTAAAATAAAATACCATATTATATATGGTAAAGCTGAAAATAACCACATTAATCTAGGATTTGGGTATCTTAAAATTGTTCTGAATAAATGGAATAATTCAATAATATGAAATTACTTAAAAAGCAGAATACTAGTAACCCTTATACTTGAAATATTTTAAACTAGATTAGATAGATTGTACCACTGGTCAGATTGGGTTATAGTTGATGCTATTTTAAACAGATTTTCCTATAATTTCTATGAGATAGTCCTGGACATGGGAAATACGTTCCCATGTCTTATCTTCATCTAAATGTGTTGGTATACCATATGGTATAGTGATAAAAGCTTGCATTATAGACTCAGAAAGGCTGGAATTTCCATCCAAGCTCTACTACTTACTGTGAAATTTAGATGAAGTTAACGTCTTCAAAAGTCAGTTTTATCATCTGCTAAATTTGCTAATTCCTTCCTCTCAGGATTGTTGTTTCTAATAAATGAGATTTTAATAGTAGCTGTCAATAATAACTCTTACAAATAACACTCTGTCAGGAGCTGTATAAAGTATTTCTTTACTCATTTTACCTTCAGAACAACCATACAAGGCAGGTACTACTGTTATATCCATTTTAAAGTTAATTAAAGTTAGAGAAAATGTGAAAAAAATAGTTAATGGACTTGCCCAAGATTATCCAAGCTAGTAAGTAGCAATAATACATGTAAAAAAGGATTTAGCATAATGCCTGGCACCTTTGAAGATGGTTCAATGTTTATTTTTTCTTTATTTTTTTCCTCCTCATTTAATTAATAATACGACTTATATCTCTAATTACATATGGTAGCCCCAGTTATTTCTGCTATTTAACCATCATTCTGGTAGCTGTTAGCCATTGACATACTTTGTGGATATGACTGAAAAATAAGGACATAAGCCAGCATTTCCCCACAACTTCTTTAAGGCATGGCAACAGGAATAAGATTTTCTGTAGCTTATATGATATGAGGAATACAGGTTTACGAGAATTTGATGCTTCCATATTCTCCTGTTGGTGCAGTTGGATTATGTAATTCTTGATACCCTGCTTCTAAAAGGTACTGGATAAAAAATTTATTAGGAATATGTTTACCATACTGAACCTATTTATTTTGTTTTAGGTCTCCAATTCTTTTGCAATTTTTAATTCTTGGAATTTAGCTTGCAATGGCTCAGATATGTGATATTCAGTATCGATTTTTAGTAATAGCTCATTTTATATCTGGGTTTTATAATTATTTTGTATTTTCCACTGAAAAGCAGTGTATGTTTCAGAATATAGACACATTTATAAATATCAGTTTGCTAAAATTAACATTCATCATCTTTATTCAATTCAATAAGTATTTATGGAAAGTCTTAAACTTTATTGAGTTCAATGCTAAAATAAATGTACCCCTAAAATAATTGCATGAAAATACAATTTAAAAAAATCAATATAAACCTAGTACTAGAAAAGTTTAGCCATTTCAGGTCAAAAGATTTGTTTAAAGGGAAAGATTAAGAAAGAGCTAAGTATTCAATGAAAATTTTATAAGTAAAGTAGAATTTAAGCTGAAATCAAAGGAAAGAAACAGGATTCAGATTAGCAGAGAATAGGACATTTCTGGTGGGGATAAGGAAGAAAGGGGGAAAGTATGAGCAACGTACAAAAAAAGGCAAACTTAAGAAAATCTTCCTGATTAGAGCAAAGGATTCACTTTACCAGAAAGGATGGAAAAACTAGACCTATGTTATTTCACGTCTTTCTTAGAAAAGCTAGAGAAAAAAAAATCTATAGAAATAAGAAACAGCAACTCTTATTATTCAGAGATTCCTTGGAAGTCATGATTTATAAGTCTACAATCAACTAATACATACAGAAAAGTCACAACATCAAGGCTTTCTAAAAGCAGACCCTTTTGAGAATGGGCACTGTTAAAATGCACATTAACATATCCCCAGTAGTACTAGCTTCATTCTTTTTGGAGATTGTTTTTATTATCTGGTTTTAAAAGAGAGAAAAAAAACAAAAAGATTCCTGATTTAATTTGCAAACATAGTGACTATCCACACCATTATTTGTGCATAAAATTTAAACTGCTGTGAGGCACCAAGTTCCAATTTTGTTGATTTGTTGTTTGGAAACCTTTTCAATCAGACTTCACTTAGAATCAAGATAATCAAGAATCCTTTCTTATTATCTATTTTGTCAATGCTGTATCTCTATTTACCTAGCATTTTATATAAAATGGCAAGTTTTATAATTATAGAGAAATCAGAGTTCTTCAGAGTTTGAGGAGAATTCAAAGCTCCCTCATGTTCAACCCCTAGCTTGCCCCTTTCAGCATTCCCTGCCTTTGCCTAAACATCTCAAACATATTTTTTCCATCTGCAAGTTCATTTCATAGACAATTCTAATTGTTTGAAAATCCAAACATATAAAACTGAAACTTGTCTCCTTATACTTTCTACTCACTGGTCTTAAACTGCCCTTGGCAATGTATAAAAGAAAGTTAATTCCTCTTTTACATGACAGTTCTGATATTTGAAGATAATCATTACTTTTTCCCTTTAAGTCCACTTACTTTTGTATTATTTTTGCATTCATGGAAAATACACATTCTTTTTTAAAACAATAACTTATCTGAAATTTTTGTGCCTTGAATTTGTATCTCTTGCTATCCCACAAAAACCTAAAGTTTTCAAGGTGCTGCATACATTTATGGCAGAAATTTAAAATATTTTTTGCCATACACTTTCAAGATCTATGATTTACCCTTAATTTCCCCTATATGTATTTTTCAACCTTTTCCCCAATAGGCTTCCCTTGTTTCCTGTTGGAAAGTATAAGTATTTTTTCTGAAAGTGAAAATACCGTTACAGACTTTCCCAAGACATATACTCTCTATTTTGTTTATCCAATAAAAAGAATCCACTAGTGTGATTGTACCAGTAGAAAAGTTTCAAGTAAAAAAATTAAACTATTTAGATAAATAAAGCAGTTAGGACAATAAATGACTTGGAATATTAAAACTATTAAGTTGAGAGGTTCCAATTCCACATAGTAATACTAAAGAAGGAAAACTCAAGATCAGAATTTTAGAATGCTAAGAATAAGGCAAGAAAAAAAATTCTATATATGAAGAAACCATAAATAAAATTCTGTCTTGAGTTTCTTTGAATATATGTATTGATTGCGTGCCTACTCTGTACCAGAATACGTACTCAGCTTTTAAGGGGCCCTTATGTGGAAAATAGATGATATCAGTAAACTTACAAATAAGCATAGATATTAATCAAGGTGAGTTCTATGTCTAATTATAGGTCTTACCAGAAAAGTAGTGTTGGCCATAAAGTAATTTGTGAGACAGCACAGTATAATGTTTAAGAGCACAGACTTCTTGGGTTTAAATCCCTGATCTACCTCCCACTAGTATATAACCTTACATAAGTTACTTAACTTCCTAAGCCTCAGTTTTCTTATTTGTAAAATGGAGGTAGAGTACTTACTTGATAGGATACCTATATTATGTGAGTTAATAGAAGTAAAGTGCAAAAACAGATTGAATTACTATGTAAACATTTGCTGTTATTATTATCTACAATATAAATTGAAAGAGCGTTAGCTTAAAAAAATAAACAGATAATAGTTGAGTAAATGTTGAAAGAACTTTGCTGGCGGAAATTCAAGCAGTATAGGACCTAAAGTACAAAATAGTGTAGCTGTGGAAAAAGAAGAAGGAACATCAGAGAGGATATGCTACATACTGATTTTTACCTTGAATTTATCAGTGTGATAAAATCTTGAAATCACCTCTCCAGCTCACCCATATCTTTATCTACTCTCATAAAATAAACAGAGACTGGCATACTATAAGAATTTACTTTTGCCAAATATAGGCTAAGACATTGACAACAAAATATTATTGAATGGTTTGCAAATATAAATTGCTAAAAGAATATATCTCTAGAGACATGGTTTCAAGAATGAAGAGTTTAGACTATTCCTTTCTTTATTATTGTCTGAAATCAAAAGAAGTTGAACTCATCTGTCTCTATATTAGATATCCATCTATAAAATGGACTTAATTTGGTTTTCATACAAACTCTAATGCCATGACAACAAATGGATTTATATCTGTAGAGTAATTAGAACTTCTCAGAACAATATTATTGTATAAGAATAGCAGGGTATTTGAAACTTTGTTATTGCCTGCCATAAACAGAAATTGATAGGGAGTCTGAAAGGAGATTAAGATGTCAAAAGAAACAATTTGGAATGATTTTAAGAATTTTACCAGTATTATATTTTCATATTGGAACCTGGAAAGAACATGGCTGCCATTAAAGAATGGAGGACAGGAATTCCAGGGAAGATGGCAGAGTAGAGAGTTCCAGCACTCAGGCCTTCCACCAAAATAACTGTTGAACAGATCGGAATTGTCTGAAACATCTTGAAACTCCAGAGGCCAGAAAAACACTGTACAGCATCCAGGGAAGAGCAGGAGGAAGAGGCTGATAAAGTAAAGAACTGTAAATTGCTCTCTCTGTGTGGCAGCTACCAGTGCTCATCCCCTACTCTTGTGGCAGGCCACTGTGGGTTCCAGTCCCTAGCTAGTGACTGGTGACAGAAAAGGATGTAAAAAATCATCATTGCCAAGAACAGGGGTGTGCACAACTGATCACTGATCATGATTTTTTATTATCAAATTCTGATCTTTGGTTCATGGCTCTGAGGGTAGCTACTATTTCAACCCACCCCATACAAAGGCAGTAACATCCATTGTTTCAACCTTCCCTGGACCAAGGCAGAGGCAGTGGAGATTTAAAGACACAAGACCTCCTCAGAAAAGTTAGCTAAAGGGCTGCATTTGCTGGGCGGGCCAGGAAAGCTCAGCTTTGGGGAGCTACCTGAGAAGTTTTTGATGACCTTCCTGACCCCTCCACAGTGCACTTCGGAGCCTGTCTCTGCCCCCTTCGTGGTTTCCTGGCCGTGTTTTGATTTGAAAGACCGAACTGGGAAAGTACTCCCAAGGGGACCCTCCTCTCAGAATTTGCCCTGTAGGCAAAAGCAGCGTGAGACAAGGAAAGGAGTGTAAAAAACTATAGAGGCAGACAGTCTGGGACAAAGGCCTGCCAACTTCAGATACTTGGGAGAGGGAGGTTTGTCCCCTAGGAAAATATCCCAGAGTTAGCATTTTAAAATATTAAAATGTACTATGTGCAACAAACGAGTACAGCAACAACAAAAAAGAAAAAGGAAATGATGGCCCACCCAAAGGAAGAGGGTAAAATACAGAAAACACCAATGAAGAAGGCAAGAATGTAGACATACTGAACTAAGCCTTGAAAAAAATGATCTTAAAAGTGCTTAAGGAGATGAAGGAAATTACAGAGAAAGAACTAAGGATATCGGGAGAACAATGAATGAATAATATGAAAGCCTAAGTAAAAAGACAGAAATTTTAAAAGGAACCAGACAAAACTACTAGAGTTGAAGACTACACTAACTAAAATGAAAAATACCCAGGAGGGTTTCAAGAGCAGATTGGAGCTAAAAGAAGAAAGAATCAGTGAATTTGAAAACAAGACAATTGAAATGAGTCAGGCTGAGGAGCAGAAAGAAAAAAGAATTATTAAAAGTGAAAATAACCGTTGTGGCACATTCAAGCACACCAATATATACATTATGGGAGTCCCAGAAGGATAAGAAATACAGAAAGGGGCACAAGGAATAGTCAAAGAAATGATGGAAAATGTCCCAAACTTAGCCAAATACATTAACATGCATATCCACAAAGCTCAGAGAACACCAAACAAGAAAAACATGAAGAAAAATATACTCCATCATAAATAGGTTTCACTATCAAATGCAAAAGACAGAGAGTTCTGAAAGCTGTGAGAGAAAAGCAACGTGTTACATAGAGGTAGCCACAATAAGTTGAGTGCCAATTTCTCATCAGAAACCATAGAGGCAAGAAGGCAGTGGGTTGAAATACTTAAAGTGCTGAAGGAAAACAACTGCCAGCCAAGGGTTTTAAAATTGACGAGACTGTCTTTCAAAATAAGGGAGATATTAAGACATTCCCAGATAAACAAAAGCTGAGGAAGTTCATCTCTATTAGACCTGCCCTGCAAGCAATGCTCAGGGAAAGGACACTAGACAGTGGTTCAAAGCAGCAAAAAGAAATAAAGACTTGTTGTAAAGGTAACCTTTTGGGTAACTAAAATTGCCCTTATTATTGTATTGTTTTGTTTCAAGTTAAGTTGGTATCAAACCAAATGTGATTGTTATATACTGAGGATGTTAAATTTTAACACCATGGTAAGCACAAGGAAAATAGATGAAAAATATATCCAGATAGAAATGAGAAGGCACTTTATATAGTTCAACAGAGAAAAGCAAATAAATATAAAAGTAGACATGAACAGAAGTCAAAAGGCTAAGTAGCAGAATGGTAGAAGAAGTTCCTGTATTATGAGTAATGACTTAAATGTAAATGGATTAAGCTATCCAGCCAAAGGCGGAGATTGGCAGAATGGTTAAAAAAAAGCATGACCCGACTATATGCTGCCTGCAAGGGACTTACTTTAAATTCAAATATATAGGTAGGTTGAAGGTGAAAGGATGGGGAAAAATATACCATGCAAGTAGTAACCAAAAGAGAGCTGGGTATCTATCCTAATATTGGATAGAATAAACTTGTCTAAAAACAGAGACGAGACACAAAGATGGTCATTACATACTGATAAAATGGAGAGTTCAACAGGAAGATGTAACAATTTTAAATATACATGCACCTAAGAGCAGAGTCCAAAAATATAAAATACTGACATATTTGAAGGGAGAAATTGTCAGTTCTACATTAATATTGGGAGATTTTAACACATCACTCTTAATAATGGATAGATCATCTAGTCAGAAGATCAATAAGGAAATATAAGATTTGAATGATGTATTAAACCAACTAGACCTAACAAACATATATAGAACACCTCACCTAACAAAAACAGGATACAAATTCTTCTCAAGTGCACATGGATCAGTCTCCCAGATAGACCATATGCTGTGTCACAAAACAAGTCTCAATAAATTAAAAAATAATGGAAATCATACAATGTATAGTCTCCAGCTTCAATGGAATGAAACTGGACTCAATAACAGAGGAAGAAAGGGAAAATTAAAATGTGGAAATTAAACAACACACTCTTAAGAAATGAGTAGATTAAAGAGAAAATCAGAAGTGAAATTAGAAAATATCTTGAGGTGAAAGAAAATGAAAATACAAAATATCAAAACTTACGGGATGCAGCAAAGGCAGTGATGAGAGGGGAATTTATAGCTCTAAATGCTTATGCCAAAAAAGAAGAAAGACTTCAAATCAGAAGCCTAACTTCAAAACTGTAAGAACTAGAAAAAGAGGAGCAAACTAAACCCAAAGTAAGCAGAAGGAAGGAAATAACAAAGGCTAGAGAAAAGATGAATGTAATTGAAAAATTTTTTTATAGAATCAACAAAACCGAAAGTTGGTTCTTTGAAAAGATCAATAAAACATTAGCTAGACTGACAAAGAAATATAGAGACACAAATGAAGAAAATCAGTAACAAAGAGGGGAACATTACTACTGACCCTACTGAAATAAAAAAGACTGTAAGTTGATACTATAAACAACTGAATGCCAATAAATTAGATAACCTAGATGAAATGGACAAATTCTTAGAAACACACAAACTACCTACATTGACTCAAGAAGAAATAGGTCTCAACAAACCAATTACTAATAAAGAGATTGAATCAGTAACCAAAACCTTCCAAAAGAGAAACAGAAGTAGATGGCTATTTCTACCAAACATTCCAAGAAGAATTAACTCCAACTACACAAACTCATAATAAATTGAAGAGGAGGGAACACTACTAACTCATTCTATGAGGCCAACATCACCCTCATACCAAAGCTGTATAAAGATACCACAGGAAAAAAGCCCACAGACCAGTATCTCTTATGAATATAGATGCAAAAATCCTCTACAAAATACTAGCAAACCGAATCCAACATCACATCAAAAGAATTATAGACCATGATCAAGTGAGTTTATCCGTGGTATGCAAGGTTGGTTTAACCTAAGAAAATCCATCAGTATAATATACCACATTAACAAAATGAAGGAAAAAAGTTCATGATCATCTCAATCAATGCAAACAATGCATTTGACAAAATGCAACACCCTTTCTTGATAAAACAGAACACTAGGAATAGAAGGAAACATCCTCAACATGATTAAGGGCAGATATGAAAAGTCCATAGCTAACATACTATTTAATGGTGAAAGACTGAAAGCTTTCCCTCTAAGATCAAGAACAAGACAAGGATGCCCACACTTATGACTGTTATTCAATATTTTGCTGGATTTTCTAGCCAGACCAACCAGGCAAGAAAAAGAAAAGGTATCCAAGTTGGAAAGGAATAAGTAAAACTTTCCCTATTTGCAGATGACCTGATCCTATATACAGAAAATCCTGAAAAATCCCCGGCAAAGCTCCTAGAGCTAATAAATGAATTCAGCAAAGTATCTGGGTACAAGATCAACACCAAAAATCAGTAGTGTTTCTATATACAAGTAAGGAACAAGTGGAAGAAGAAATCAAGAAAAATATTCCATTTATAATAGAAGCTAAAAGAGTCAAATATCTTGGTTAGAATAAATCTAACCAAGGATGTAAAGAACTTGTACACAAATAACTATAAAACATTGCTAATAGAAATTAAAGATGATCTAAATAAATGGAAGGATGTTCTGTGTTCACAGATTGGAAGACTAAACACTGTTAAGATGTCAATCCTACCCATAGCAATTTATGGATTCAATGCAACCCCCATCAAAATTCCAACAACTTCTTTGCAGATAAGGAAAAGCCAAATTTTTGTGGAAGGATAAGCAACACCAAATAGCTAAGCCATCTTGAAAAAAAAAGAATGAAGTTGGAAGACTCCCATGTCCCAATTTTAAAACTCATTACAAAGTCACAGTAATCAAAACAGCATGGTACCGACACAAGGACAGACATATATATGAATGGAATTGAATTGAGAACTTAGAAATCAACCCTTACATTTATAGCCAGCTGATTTTTTTTCTCCAATGATGGATACAGGCCAATATATATTTTGTCAAAACCTATAAAATTGTACAGTGCGAAATGTAAACCATAATGTAAACTGTAGGCATTGTTAACAGCAGTGCTTAAATATTTGTTCATCAATTGTAACAATGCACCACACTAATATATTTTTTCTTTTTTTTAAGATATATTAATTTATCCCCCCTCCCCCCATTGTTTGCACTCACTTTGTGCTCACTGTGTATTCTCTGAGCCAGCTGATTTTTGACAAGGTTGCCAAGATCACTGAATTGGGAAAGAATAGTCTCTTCAACAAATGGTTCTGGGAAAACTGGATCTCCATTTTCCAAAAAAAAAAGAAAAAGAAGGTCCCCTAACTCACACCATATTAAAAAAAATCAATTAAAATTGGACCAAAGAATTAAATGTAAGACCCAGAACTAGCAGACTCCTAGAAGAAAACATAGGGAAGCATCTTCAAAACTTTATGTTAGGCAAGGGTTTCTTTGATTTTACCCCCAAAGCACAAACAACAAAAGAAAAACATAGATAAATTGGACCTCATCGAAATAAAAACTTTTGGTCTGCAAAAGACTATCAGAAAGTGAAAAGACAAACTATACAATGGAAGAAAATATTTGGAAATCACTTATTTGATAAAGCAATAGTATCCAGTATATATAAAGAAATCCTTCAACTTAACAGCAAAAAGACAAACAACCCAATGAAAAAAATGGGCAAAAGACTTAAATAGAAGTCTCTCCAAAAAAGATAACATATGACCAGTAAGCACATGAAAAGATGCTTGACATCATTAGTCATCAGGGAAATGCAAATCAAAACCACCATGAGATACCCTTGCACACCCCTTAGAATGGCTGCTATTAAAAAAATGAAAAATAAGTGTCATAGAGGATGTGGAGAAATAGGAACACTCATTGATGGTAGCAATATAAAATGGTGCAGTCACTGTAGAAGACATTTTGGTTGTTCCTCAGTAAGCTAAGTATAGAACTACCCTATGACCCAGCAATCCCTGTACTACATATATACTCAAAATAATTGAAAGCAGGGTCTCAAACAGGTATTTGCGTACTAATATTCATAGTGGCATTATTCACATTTTCCATAAGATGGAAGCAATTCAAGTATCTATGAACTGATGAATGGATAAATAAAATGTGGTATATTCATACCATGGAATATTCTTCAGCCATAAAAAGGAATGAGATCCTGATACATGCAGCTATATGGATGAACCTTGCAGACATCATGTTGAGAGAAATAAGTCAGCGCAAAAGGACAAAGATTGTATGATCTCACTGATTTATAACAATTAGAATAAACAAAGTTATAGAATTAGAATTTAGAATGTAGCTTACCAGAGGGCTGGGTGGGGATCAGGAATAGGAAGTTAAGGCTTAAAATGTACAGGGTTCTTATTTGGAATGGTGGAGATATTTTGGTAATGGATGGTGGTTATGGTAGCACGACACTGTGAACGCAATTAAAAGCACTAAAATACATATCTGAATGTGATTAAAAGGGGAAATATTAGATTGTACATATGGTAACAGAATACTAATTTTTTAAAATATCCATGGAACTAACTACGCAAATAGTGAACCCTAAGTTAAACCATGGACTTTAATTAGTAGTACGATTGTGAAAATGTGCTGTCATCAATTATAACAAATTTTCCACACCAATGCAAGGTGTTGGTGGTGGGGTAGTTTATGGGATCCCTGTGTGTTAAGCATGATGGTTCTGTAAACCCACAACTTCTCTAACAAAAAAAAAAATTAATAATAAAAAAAAAGAATGGAGGATAGATATCCAATTGAGGGAGTAACCATGTCAGGTAATCATTAAAGACACAGATTAGAATTTACAAAAATGATTCAAGTCCTTTAAAAGTTGCTGAGAAGAAAAAAGCAGTAAACTTGTTAAAAATATGGAGTTTGAAGATGAACTGTTTTCAGTTTCATTGAGAGACCAAAGATTGAAGGCAACAATGCAGAAGTAGTTGATCATGCTGGAAGGACTGATTGATATAAGGGAAGTATTATACTTCTCTATGAAGATTGAAGATAACATTATAATTGGATGGAATGTCATTGGGATCATTTAAATGTCTTCTCCTCAACTTCTTCACCCCTTTCCATAAATTGCAGCATATAGTATTCTTGCAAGTATTAATCCTTAGGGTGAAACTTTATGGAAAGGAGAATGTAGGTCAGTTTAGATTAGAAGGTAATTTTGAATAAGGTTTTACAGATTTTAAAAATACTTTCCTACAAAATTTAGGCATTTGAACCAATGAGGAAATAACTGTTGGTTTTGAATATTGGATAAATATAATGGAGTCTTATTAAAATGTGTCTCTGACTTGTTTTGATTTAGGACTACATTGCATGGAAGATCTCAATTATAATGAGTTCTCTTTAGTACAAACCCATTGAATGAGGTTCAAAAGAGATTCCCATCATGCCAGTTTCTCACCATTGTAACACTGGGTATTTAGAAGTTTGGTTAATTAAGTGATAGTTTGGTGTGTGTTCTATTTGTTAGCCTTATATTCCTCTCTCTCTCCTTCCCTTTTTGCAATTTTCAAGTCTTACCTATTTGTACCCTGTATATTAAGATAGGGCTGCTCTGAGAGGCAGATAGATAAATGAACCTCACTATCAGTACTAAATAATATTTAGAGAAATGACAGGGCTGCTTTTATATAATATTGAAAGCAAATCCTAGTATAAAATCCACCTTCCCTCATAGGTGTAACATAGGCAACAATATTTACAATAAGGATCTGGTCTATTGTTGGTCAAACTCTAGCTAGTATTCTAAATACAAAATACCTTAGGACAAGGGTCCGTAAGCTCATTTTATAAAGGGCCAGATTTTATAAAAATTATATTTTAGGCTTTGTGGGCTGTACTATCTCTTGTCATAACTACTCGATGCTGCCAGCCTTGTAGCATAAAAGCAGTCATAAATGATACAAATGAATGAGCCTGGGTTTACTCTAATGAAACTTTATTTATGGACACTGAAATTTGAATTTCATATAATTTTCAAATATAATGAAATATTCTTCTTTTGTTTTTTTCCAATTATTTAAAAATATAAAGACCATTCTTAGATTGTGGGCTATACAAAAATAGGCAGCAGGCAGGATTTGGCCCATGGGCTGTATTTTACCAACCATGTTTAAGGACCTTCCTAAACTATAGTGCACTAGCATCTGCTCTGTTAATCCGAAAGCTCATAGTATGTGAGCTTTCAGAAGAATGCTCTGAGATTTTAAGAAAGAGAAGGGAGAGGCTGCACAAGAAATTTATACCTCATGGACTCAAGTATTTACTGAGTGCCTACTATATATATATATATATATATATATATATAAAAGAATGGAGGATAGATATCCAATTGAGGGAGATATATATATATATAGATATATATATATAGCCAAATACTGTTCAGGGTGTTAGGAATTTAGCAGTGAACAAAGAAGTCAACATTCCCTGCATTTATGACATTTCCATTTAATAGGGGAAGACAAACATAAGTAAGCAAGTAAAATGTATAGTATTAGAAATGATAAGTACTATGGATAAAAATAAACCAAGGAAGGAGGATATGTAGTGCAGAAAGGAAAGAAAGTTGTAATTTTAAATAGGACTGTCAAGGAAGTCTTCATTGATAAGGTGACATTTGAACATAGACTTAAAGGAAGGGAGAAGCAAGCTATAGGGAGATCTAGAAGAGCCTTTCAGACAGAAGAAACAGCAAGTGCAAAGACTCTAAGATGGGAGAGTACCTAACATGCTCATGGAACAGTATAAAGATTAATGTCATAGAAGTGTTAGGGAACATTTTAGGAGGTGAGATCAAAGAGGTATAGGACAGGTAAACAGATGTGGCTCAAGCGATTGGGCTCCTGTCTACCATATAGGAGGTCCAGGGTTCAAGTCCTGAGGACTCCTGATAAAAGGCAAGCTGGCCTGCGCAGCAAGCTGGCTTGCGCAGCAAGCTGGTCCATGCAGGAGTGCTGGCCCGCACGGAGAGCTGGTGCAGCAAGATGATGCAACAAAAAGAGACACAGAGGAGAGACAATAAGAGACACAGCAGACCAGGGAGTTTAGGTGGCGCAAGAGATTGAGCGCCTCTTTCTCAGTTCAGAAGGTCTGAGGATCGGTTCCAGTGCCGCCTAAAGAGAAGACAAGCAGACACCAAAGAACACACAGAGAGCAGACAGCGAGTGCTAAAAAAAAAAAAAAACGAGTGTGGGGGAAATAAATAAATAAATCTTAAAAAAAAAAAAAGAGAGGTATAGGACAGGGCAGGATTATGTAGGACTTACAAGGTCACCTTTAGTGCAATGGAGAGTTTTGAGCAGCAGCATGACATGATCTGTCTACATTTCAACAAGGAAATGTTGAAGTTAGGAGGCTATTGAAATAATCCAGGTGAAAAAAAAGATAACAGCTTAGACCAATGGTTGAGGTGAAGGTAGTGAAAAGTAAAGAGATTATTAATATATGTTGAAGGTAGAGGTAACAGATGGGATAAGAAAAAGAGAGAAGTCAAATGTAA
Source organism: Cabassous unicinctus (assembly GCA_029593785.1). Classification (NCBI taxonomy): domain Eukaryota; kingdom Metazoa; phylum Chordata; class Mammalia; order Cingulata; family Chlamyphoridae; genus Cabassous; species Cabassous unicinctus. The sequence continues at coordinate 25,476 of JAQZBX010018913.1, forward strand.
GTCCCAGGTTTTTGTCTTGGACATTTGGAAGGATGGAGTTACCATTTACTAAAATGGAGTAGACTGTAGGAAGAGTAGGTTTGAGGGGGAAGATCAGGAGTTTTACTTTGGTCATGGAAACTTGAACTACCTTTAGACTCAAAGTAGAGATACTGAGCTGGCAGTTAGATATATGCAGCTGGAATTCAGAAGAAATGTCTGGGCTAGATATGTTTTTGAGAGTATCAACATAAAAATGAAATTTAAATCCATTACATTGGATGAGATCACTGAAGTATTTATTGGCATTACTATTTATTGATATTACTTCTCCTGCTACCTTTCTCATTCATTTCAAAGAGTTAGGCAGTTTTGAGTAATCTATCCCCTATGCTCACACACAAAGCATAGAAGGGATCCCACTAAAACAGAAATCTGACCTACACAGGAAGTACCATTAGCTGGCCATCCTCAAATCTTGCCATGGTGTAAACATGGGAGTGAATTTTTCCAAGTACCTCCTTGGTGGAAACTATTTGCACTGGAGGTAAGTGTAAAAGGGGAGGTTGTGGGAAATGATGGGATGAGGGCTTTCTAAACCTTTCCCAGACCTCAGAAATGGCTTGATTCTGAGGAAAGGAAAAGGTTCAGGCTGGTTCTTATTTCCCTGAACCAGTTCATACAGCCCTAAATTTGACCTGCTTTCCTCAAACTGGGAGTCAGAAATCCCTTTTCTTTTCTGTCTTTCTGCTGCAGAAATTCCCAACATTCCCATTTTGTGGGCTCCAGAAAGGGGTAAGCGAAGACTTCAATCCCAGCCAATCATTTCCAGATTAATAATTTTTAGTGTTTTGGTTTCTTTTATCATCATAAAAAATGCTTGGACCCATTTTTCCCATCTATTTAATTTCCTTGTGGATTGTTAATGTATCTCTGTTCTAGGGTCATTCTGTATCCCTGGGCAATAGAGTTCAGATCCATCTGCTTTTTCCATTTGTGTGCTGTTCTCTTGTGGATTCTTATATGCACTTTATTGATTACTCTTTCCTAGATGAAAGACACTCAATTACAGACTGCTTCACTCTCAATCTCATCTTTTCCTGAATAATGTTTTTTTCACCTGCTGACAGCTTGTCACTACCCTACCCAACTGCTTCTGATGATCCGTCATTGCTTCTCTACTGTTCTTTCTGCTTGACTGCCTCTGTTTTTTGTCTCTACTTTTTGCCCCACTTTACTCATCTGCTGAATGATTTGCATTCTTCACTCACTGGTGCTTTATCACATCAGCAAACGGCTTGCTGCTGCCATATCCATCTGCTATTTCAGCATTTTAGACTGTCCAGCATTGTCTATTGGCTTTCCTACCATTCTCCAATACCACGATCTACAAAATGCTAGCCATCTGGCTCTCTGCTCTTGCTCTGACCAATCCATGCCTCTAATATTAGAAGTAGATGCAGATTATTTAGCACTTCTACTCCACTTGCCTTGTGCCACACAGTTGGACTGCTGACTGAATTTGCTTGACCACTGCCTCTTTTACCTATTGTTGCACATGGCTGCCCCATTAATGTACTTGAGACATTGCATCCATCTCCTGTGTACTTAACCTTGCAACTTGCTGTGATTGGCCCTTATTGCCTTCTTATAGTTCTCTGCATCTGATAAATCACTGGTGGTGTTCCTCTGTTGTCTTGTTACCCTGAGCAGGTTTTATTTTCAAGAAAACTTTTACCTATGTATTATCCACACAAATCTTAGAAATAGGCTAATGTTTTACTATTTTAACAGCCCAGTCCAGTTTGCTATTAAACCTCTTTCTGCTTTTTTATACGTCTCCACATTCACTCCCTTATTTAGGAATAGATTTTTTTCTAAATCATTCATCTTTGCTTCACTTGTCTTTTCACATCAAATATTATACATAAGTGTTCCTTGTATATAGGATCTCTCAGTAATTTTTCATATACTAAATTTATTTCTTGGTTTATTTTTTCTGCTTTTTCCAAGGCTTCATGAAAATTAATTAGTCCTAATAATTTTATCCTTTCTAATAAGACCAAAAGAATTTTTTGAAACTGATAAGTAACATCTCTAAATATAATAATTTCATTTTACAGTTCTTCTTAATACAGATTAAAGTAGCTTTCTGCTCTGCTCCATTTTTTCCTTTGAGAGTGTAATCTTTCAATCTCCTGATAATTTATTAATACCAATTCTTTCAAGATCCATTTTATATATTTATCTTTCCCTCCTTTTAAAGTATTTTTTCCTGTGTATGGTTAAACTTCTAAAATTATTTTCCCTTTATTTGCAAAATACTTAGCAATATGAAAAGAACTTGTAATACAAAATTATCTGCAGCTTGTATTCTTATTCACTTATATTTAAATGCAAGGCAAGATAAAACATAAACAGCAGACAATTTTGGTGAAATCTGCAAACAATTTTAAGAGTCTAAGGAGAAAATATAAAGTGGTGTATGTATGTGTACATGCATGTATGTATGTATTGATTTGAAGTGTTCTCTGTGTATATATATGCACATCATTGTGTTTGAAGTATGAAAAATGCTGAGTATCCAAATTAAATTTTATTTTTTCTACTAAAAAAGAGAGGGAAATGGGAAAGAAAAAACCTAAAAACTAACTTTAGGGAATACAGAAAAAGGGTATAGACAGAGAGTTTTTTCATCTTTATTAATAAAGATAAAATTAGTAAGTATGAAGAAAAAGGCTATTCTAGGAAAGTCAAGAAAATCATTTTATTAGCTTTTCTTACTTTTGTCTAACCAAGAGGAAATTAAATTAATAGCAAAAAGATCAGAGAAACTGCATAATTAACATGAAAGATAGACAAGTCCAGGATATTGTATTAAGGCAGAGAATTTATAAACTTTTAGAAAAGCTACAGAAGACCAAGTGATAAGATTTAGAAGAGGATACATTATAAGAATAAAAAGGAGAATGAAGTTGAAATGACAAAGATGTTGGATGCTTGAGGGACAGCAAAAGTGGTTCTGAAGAAAATTGAATTTTAGAAATATATTAACTTTAGGACAGGATGATGGCATGTCTTCCAGATGAGGCAAGCAGGTCATGTTTAGAGGAACAAACAATGGGAATAGGAATTTAATTCAGTGGTCCTCAACCTGGACACCCAGCCTTGTACTTATAGAGATTTTTATAAAAAGATTCCTCAGCTGATAGATTCTGGTTCAGTAAATTGGGACATGGCCTAGTAGTGTGTATGCACATGTGTATTTTAATCTACTGGTAATATACGATGTGACTTGAACTGAACTCCATACCATGGTGTCTAATCCTTACAGGAGTTACAAAAGTCAAAAAGAATTGGCCTTTGTCTTCAAGTGTTTTATTTTATTTTATTTTTTTTTTCTTCAAGTGTTTTAAAACTGGAGTTATTAAATTTAAATATGCAGTAATAATGGATTTAGGAATGAAGACTTCTAATCCATTGGGTGATTACATTTCAATTCATTTTTCAACAATTTCTTCATGATTTACATCCAGCCTTTCTCGACCAAGATTCCTTATCTAAAACTCACAACAGAAAATTATTTTAGTGACATTTTCTCATTTCTCTCAAGGATGGTATATGACCCAGTATCATTCTGTATGCATTGGAGAAAAATTAATTGATTACATAAAATAATTCTCTCAGAACCTATCGAGAAAGGCTACTCTGTATCAAATAGTCTGCGAGGACTATGTAACACAAAAATAAGGCCTAGCTCTCTGGGACCTTACATTCCAGGAGAGGGAGAAAGATGTATTAACCAAAAATGCATTTCTAAAACCATACACAAAATTTTGTTCTCCTAATTCTTTAAAGAAAATGTTCAAAGTCAGACTACTTGTCTATAAGGAAATCCTTTCACCTCTTCCATGTGTCATTGATTCAGAACTAAGAATGTCTTCTGTATTTAATCCTGATCATAGTATAATGCTGTCAATAATTTAAATGCCAATAAGAATTTCTTCAGTTTTAAAGCCTAGAGCATTCAGTTATAGATTAATGATTTCACTGGTAGATATTAATAAACAGCATTACCTAAAGCAAGCTTATTAGTTTTGCAGAAAAAAATAGAGAATAGTTGTATATTTAGAGGTAATAGATAACTAGTGTCTAGTAGGTTGTACTTGACTTAATTGCAAGCACATTAAGGGATTTCTTTCCCTTAGGGGACAACTCTATACTAATATTGAAAATGTTTGAGAATTTAATTTAGCCTCACTATCAACTAAAACTCATTTGAATTCCTGCTGTTAGATTGTTCAGTCATACTAATTAGTTTTTATTATGTACCTCATTATTTGGTCATCTGAATTAGGAATATATTTGTCCTCCCTATATTTATATGTTCTTAGAAACTTGATAGCAGTTACCTTTCATTCCTACTGCATACTACTCCACACTGATTCCTTTAAAGCTGCACTGAGCATGAGTTTTAGTAACCTGTTTCTCCTCCCTTGTTCTGATGTCCTATTGAAGTTAATTCTTTTAACAGCTCAGTTATTGGAAGATCAATGTTCTTGGGATAGGAGAAAATCACTAAAATAGAAATTACATCCAAATTTAACTTGTTTTCTTAACAATAATGAATAATTTAATGAAGTTTTTGTTTCACTTGTATTCACTTGAAAAATATTTTTAAAGCCAAAAAAGATTGCACATATATTTTAAAGTAGAATATCTGGGATAAAAGAAAACTATAAGAGTAAAATCATTTTATTAAACTTGTTTTCTTAAAAGTAAATATACTTTTTCCTTTCTTGTTATCCCTAAAATCCTATTTTTATTTTGAGAAAAACCCAATTTGTATAATATGTTTCCTTTCTGTGAAAGTTAATCTAAAAAGACAATATCTTACCTACCCCTTATTAGGCTTCATATCCTTTCTATATTCCCTTGCAATGAGGAGATTCTTTGTAGGCAAGTACTCTCTAACAAATAAATGGTCATCTAATTTTTCTTTTCTTTTTCCTTTCTCTATTGAAGAACAGTAATCAGGACTTTGTAAAGAAGTTAGTAAAGGTGTTAGCTTCCTTACACGAACAGCCTATGGTAGTATTCACTCCACTAATAACTACTCCCTAAATCCCCTAAACTCTTTTTGTCTGTATTCCTTTCCTAACTTTAGATATTTCAGGGTTGCTGGCAAGAACTCATTATATCTGTGTTACAAGAGGTCAGGTGGAGTGAGAGTGAGACCATGAGGGAAAGTAAATTGCCTCAGATACTAGAAACTATTTGGTAAAACCCTCCTTTATTTATATTTAATAGTCTCTAATTTCATGAACAACAAAATCAGTACCTTGAAAAGTAATCACTAGATATTTAGATATTTATAAAATACAAACCGCCACCAAACTTTTTTTTATTCATCTTAGAATGTTTTTTCGATTTCTTTTAGTATTTAGCAGTTATGAAGAAATTGAAACTATTTTATATTCATATTAGTAGCATAAAAACACCTCAGATGTCCAGGAATCAAATTTTCTTTGGTTTGTTCATAGCCATAAAGTAGCAAATGTGCATTTACTTTGCAATATGACATAATAATCCCCTTATAGAGACCTTAAGCAAAGATCTTGAAAGAATCTCTTATAAATGATTTCTGATCAAAATTAAGGTAGATTTTGTGAGAGGGGTAAAAGGAGAACCCTGTTTAGATATCCTGCTTCTCATGAAAGTTAATGACTAAAAAGTAAAACTTAAGACCATATGCAGAAAGCTTGTATTTTATCAGCTAGAAAATATGTCTTCAAATTTCCATACTTCCTGGTTAGTATTAGAATATTAGCAGCCTAGCATTTAGCATATTATAGATATTCAATAAGAATATAAAATGGTGACCTTTTTTTGTGATAGAGGTTTTAAAGATGTAATTTTAACCCAAAATTATATGGTGGTTTAGTAGAAGGAAAAGATGAAGATATTTTACTATGTATCTTGCCTTTTATAAGTAGCTTTTCAAAAAACTATTTTTTTTTCTGATTATAGAAGTTATATATGGCTTTTACCAAAAAGATTTTGGAAAATATGGAATAGCAAAATGAAGTAAATAAAAACCACCAGTTATCTCAGTACACAATTATTAGCCAGGATTAATTAATTAATTTTCACAATTGGGAACACACCATATATTCAGGTTTGTTTCTGTGATTTCTTAAGTTACATCATCCCAATTGTTATCAAAGCTAAAATTTATTTTACACTTACCATGTGCCAGGCATTGTGATAAACACTTTATGTTATATCTTATTTAATCCTCACAACAAACAGGTACTATTGTCTCCATTTTACAGATAAGAAAATTAGGTTTAAAAAGATTAAATGATTATATAAGTTGACCAAGATCACAGAGCTATTAAAGTGATAGAACTAGAATTTGAACTAGATAGTCTTGACTCTAGAGCCCTTGTTCTTAACCACTCTGCTTTCCATATGATGAAAGCTTTCTCCATTTAATAACTGTTCCCCAGAAAATGAAATTAGTCAATAGATTCAGAGTATAAACAAGCTATGAGTAATTTAACCTTTCCTGTCACTGAACATTTGAGTTGTTTTCTATTTCCTGTCACATACATTCTTTTTATGTGAATTGTCATATATATCTCTGAGTATCACTTTAGAAACATTCCCTTAAAATAAAGTAACTCAGTCAAAATTATGAAGTCTCCTAATACATATTGCCAAATTGCCCTCAGAATATATATTTGTATTATCAATATATAAGCATGCATGCCCATTAGTTTTTTATTTTACCAATTGGATAAATGAAAAATTGGTGTTTGTAGATTAATAATTTGATTAAACATTTTTCTTACATTTGTCCAGTTTTGTTTCTTCATTTATAATCTACCTGTGACCTTTACTCAGTTTTCTTTTGGCTCAATACTCTGTTTTGAAGACTTGATCTAATCACAAAGAGGAGTTTAAGGAATTGCTTGTAAATAAATAATTTTGGCAGGAATGGGTTTAGGTTTTAGCTATATCATTATGACACATAAATATAAACCAGTTCATTTTCTCTTCCTTCAAACTCCATTAACATAATATTACTCAATCGTTTCATCACTCTCACTCTTACAATAAAGATCAAGCTCATAAACACACACTGAATCAAAGGCATAATAAATAAAACACCAACAGCTTTTTCCAACAAGCTAAAGTTACCCTTTTTGATTATTTTGATTGCTGATGCATGATAGTTTATATTTTCTAACTATCCTTTACTTATGGAATGTTCAGTGTTTAAATTTTTACAGGTAGAATGTTATTGAACCTCAGTAATTTAGAATTAAAATGATTTAGAATTAGGGCATTAAATACACATAGCTGGTTTTAGCGGTCATTTTTTAAAAAATGCCAAGTATGTGTCACTATTCCAATCCTATTTCCACAATTATTTTGCTTGGCAAACTCTTCCCCCCCACACACACACACACATAGGAATTTCAAAAGAAACATTATTCTAGTATAATATTAATGTGAATTACATTTGATTATATAGACATTTACAGTATTTTTTTTCTGACACATGTAGCTCAACTTCCCTTTCATTGTTTAAGAGAACCTATTTTTTTAGTTGCCCCTAATATACAAACCATTTCAAAGCCCAAAGTCTTTTGGTAAGGGAATAGTTTAGCATAAGGCTTGTATTTTTCCATGGAAACTTTCATTTACATGAGTGGTTCTCAACTAGGGACAATTTTAGTCCAGAGGGGACATTTGACAAGTTCCAGGGACATTTTTGGTTGCCACAGTTGGAAGGGTGCTACTAATAAACAGTGGGTAGAGAGACCAGGGATGCTGCTAAACGTTCTCCAATGCACAGGACAGCCCCACAACAAATAATTATCTGTTCCAAAACCTTAATGGTGTAGAGATTGAGAAACCTTCATTTACGTAATTTTTATTGTTTACTCATTAACTGCCAGGTACAATGCTGGGGGCTGGTGTAACATTTTAGCACTAATGGATTTTACATTATGATTGGGAAACAGAAAGAATAAGATAAGTAAATTATAATGTGATAATTGATACAGTACTAGTATGTTGGTATGTATAGTGGGGACAAAAATGAAGTCTACCTGATTTGGGAAACCTTTAAAGAAGAAGTGACACTGCAGCTATTTTTGTTGTTGTTGTTGTTGTTTACCTTTTATTTAAACTTACAAAAAGCTCACAAATAGTATAGTTGCAGTTTGATGAATTTTCAAAAGCTGAACATACCCATGTAACCAGCACCCAGATCAAGAAACCAGAACATTATCAACATCTCAGAAGACGTCCTGTGCCCCCTTTTAGTCACTACCCAACCCTCAAGAATAAATACTGTCCTCACTTGTACACCATAGATTACTTGTATTTTTATTGCATTTTATATAAATGGAATCATACAATATATATGCACTCTTTTGTGTCTGGATTCTTTTGCTTAACTTTATGTTTATAAAATTAATTCATATTGTTGGATATAGTTGTTAATTCTCATTGCCATAAAGTAGTCCATAGTGTGACTATACCAATATTTTATTCATCTATTCTACTGTAAAGGCACAATGGCTGAAACCATAAGTGTGCCAGTAGGTCAGTATAGATAGAGAATGGGTTTTGAGGAATAAGTGGCAAGAGAAGAAGCTGGAGAGTAGGTAAGGGGTCATATGATTGAGGATCTCTGTGTCATATAAAAAGCATTTCTAAAAAAAAAAAAAG
>JAQZBX010018914.1:0-12645 GCA_029593785.1 Cabassous unicinctus
GTAATCCCCAACCTGCTGGAAAGTGTATCAAATTGAAACAGCTAAAATAATTTCTGTTCATGGACAAAATATCACCAATTTACAAAATGACCCAGTGCTACTACAGTGCTTCAGTTGTTCAATGTTCAATGTGATGCTTTAAAATCTTTCCCTCTTACAGTGTCCCTGGGGAGAAGGGTGGTATAGGCATTGCCAATATCATCTTATAGGAAAGGAAATGGAATCACTGGGATAGTTGGGGATAGGGTGGTCAAGAACTCAATTCTGTTCCAGCCCAGATTTCTCTGACCCACCAGCAGCCGAAGGAAAGTGGACTATTTGCTTTGTTATTTACCCATCATCAGTCCCAAAAGACTGGGATGGGCACTCCTGCCTAAAATCTGCCCGTAATGTGACTTTCAACTTCAGAATAACAGGCCTCCCCTCTTTAAAGGGGAGGTCATCTTCCCCCCTTTATTTCACAGGAATCATCAACCTCCCACATTAGGTTCTGTTTCAAAGATCTTTTGGAAATCCAAATAGTTTCTCGTGCAAAGGACATCTCTAAAAGGCCTCTGATGAAAGGAAGGCATGAAGAAAGTGGGAAAGAAAAAGAGACACAGAAATGGGAAAACAGAGACAGGGAGAAATACAGAGAAAAGAGAGAAACACCAGCATGTCCACACTTGAGATGATTGAATGAGAGCACCTGCCCTGTACCAAAGCCAGGCTGCCTGCTCCCAGCCAGGGCAATCCGGGTCCCTCCGCTGGCTTCCCTGTTACCCCAGGCAGCATTCTGACCCATGCTGGGCTGGTGGACAGATTCTGAGGGGGGATCTACCAAAGTATGAGGGGAAAGTGGAACTTGCAAGTTCCAGAGTCAGGGCTTTTTATCCAGAAGTATTTACAACTCCCTTGGTGCCTTTGGAGGTCTGGAGTTAGGAGGCAAATTCACAGGAAATGATGGGAATTCCTTAGAGAAGGACCCACATGTAATGCAGATGTGTCTGACTTTAAATAAACACCAAGCCAAGCAAAACATAAATTAGGTAGTAAATACAAAATGTTCAGAATCATGTTAAATTGTTTAATATATTTAAACATGTTTAATAATAATACTTTTAAACATGTTTAATAATTTTTTTAATTACCAAAAAAAAAAGTGTTTATGCACAACTCTCTAGTACTAGACTGAAGTCCCACCTTTCTGCCTAGGAACGGAAAACATCTGAAACACGGTCTCCTCGCTTAGTGTCCCAGCAAGGCAGAAAGCATCCGCATAGTCTCCTGTGTTTAACAGATATGAAAAATATCATATGGTGAGCTCAGTTTTCTTCAAGGCAAATGACTCCTTTGGAACAAATAGCCAGTCTGAGAATTTCTTGAACTGTTCTCGTCCACAGGGAACTCTGCTCTTACTGAAGGAGCCTTTAGCATGTGGCCTATGAGAAAGAATTCCATAATCTTTCTCTCATTACAGACACCCTTGCTTCTGCCCAGAGAAAGACTCAGCAACTGTGCTTTGCCCAGGAACTTTTAGGTAGGTCAAAGCCTTTCCCATTGGCCATAGGGTCTCTAGGGCCTATTTGTGCACAGAGCTACGGACTTTTTCCATAACAAGGAATTGATTCCCAAACCCTGCTCTTAAAAATAACTTGCTCTTAATTGTCTTCCTGCATCAGGGAAGAACCAAAACATGAAAACCTTATGACCAAGAGAAATAAAATGAGCAGATGCCCTTTGCTCTGGGTCATTACTTTTGTCCATTCTGCTTAGAAGCTGTCTAAATCACCAAAAAATAAGAAGGTGATATATAAGAGTAGAGAAGCTAACCCTAAACAGACCACTCAACTCAGAATACTTCTAATCTCTCAGTATATTTTCCACAAGTTTTTGACTTGAGCTGGAGTACGTGACCAAAAATCATTCTCTGGGCCAAAATTCTAAACCTGCTGAGAAGTCAGATGATGAAAATAAGAGGGGAAATAACTGGGCCAGAACTACATTTGAGTTACAAAATTTCAGAGAAGGGCTCCCTCAGCCTAATTCAATATAAAAGATACAACTTTATTATGTAGCATTTTCCCTTTCACTGTGTGTCCAAAAATGCCTTTCAGAGAAAACTTATTTGTGATTTGGACAATTTAAGGGTTTCAGGCAGAGGGGAAACAAAGTTTTTAGTTGAGATTCAAAATGGACTAGAAATTCAATGAGAGCTTAGTTCTCCTGAAGGGAGTCTAAATTCTCCCTGCTGCCTCAGCCCAGGGCCTCCTAGATTGGAATCCATCTTGATATCCAGTTGGTTTTCCTTCTGGCCCCTGCACTGCCTGGATTCACCTGCATCTCTTCACCTTCCCCTCTGCCTCACCCTTACCTCTTGTCTGCACTGCCCTCTGTTCTCCCAGTTCAGGTCACTCAAACCCAATGAAACATCACTATCCCGATTCCCACTAATCTCCCTCACAGGGTATAGAAAGCCAGGTCATCTGCTGCAGATGAGGGCATGGAAACTAGGACCAGGAATAGGGTAGAGAGATTAAGGAGAGCAGTAAAGCTTTAAAACAGTCATTATGGCAAACAGGCTGAGAAGCTCCAGTTGCCAAGAGTTTGGCATCTGCAATTTGTAAAGATGGCACCATGATGGGTTCTCACAGGTATCAGTAACTGCAGGACTTAAGAAAGAGGGTGGTTGGATTCATCCAGAGCAAGCTGGGATTGTTAGGGTTTTGATTATAAGTGCAATGACAGGTCAGGAGGCAGAGGAGTGTATTGGGAAGAGTGCAATTGAAGTGACTACCTATGAAGAACAGAATGGTAGAAAAAGACGGAAAGCCAGTAAGCACTGATGGGTGGGAGGCCTGACAGAGTCAAGGACCTTACGATCCTGAAGGATGGAAAATGTGTGGGAGAAATGAGGAAGTGGCCAGGAGTGGAAATTCCAAGTTTAGGTGGAGGACGATGGCAAGGTTCAGGGTGCAGTGGGGGCAGTTGGTGGATGAGGCAGAGGAGAAGGGAGGAGTCCGCCTGGCTGTGGGATGACCTGTTCTGGTGGATGTTGAGGTCAGTTGTCTAATGGCAGGAAACAGACCTTGCCAGAGAACGTGGAGCTGGTGAATAGCAGGGCTATGATTGGAGCCACGCCCCTGGGCTGCCATTAATGAATGCCGCCCTTGCTTCGTGGTGACCACTGTGGTGGAAGCCATCCATGAAGAAGAAGCCTCACCTCAGAGGACAGATTCTAGGTGTCAGGATGGCAGGCTCTTCTCTGCTCAGGAAAACCCTGGGGTGCGTCTCTCTCTCTCTGAGGCTGAGAATCCTGATTCCCGATTAACCTCTTTGTTCTGGGGGAAGTCTCCAAAAGTATCTATCTAACAATTAGGGTGGAAAAATGATGAAATGGGTAAAACTATTTAGATCTTGGCTCTGCCTAACGCTATCTCTGAGCTGGAGATGCCATAAAGCTTGGGTCCCAGGTAGCTCACCTTCTAGTCCTCTCCATGCTATTCTAAGAAACATGGAATCAGAAACTTAGCATTTAAACCAGCTCCAAATTGGAACTTTTGGCAGCCAGTCATGGTGCCAGTTTTAGGTACATCTTCAATATCACCATCAGAAACAAATTTTTTTTTTAAATTGGACAATATTCCTTTTAAAAATGGAAATCTTCTAAATTAGCTACCAAGAAATACCTATAAGCCAGAAGGAAGGGAAACTGTGATCTTTAGTAAATCACGTTAACTCCTGGGGCTTAGTTGTCTCATGTGTTGAAACACCCGAGGTCTCTTTCAGCTCTAAACATCGATTATGAATGTACTTAAATAGCTAAGTAGCTTTCATGGACCCCAAAGAAATTTGTTCTCATAGAAAAAGAAAACAAGTTTGGTTTGGTTTGATTTTCTTCCTCAGAGACACTGATAGAAATCCTGCACTAGCACTGTTTCTATTCACCTCATCATTTTTTCCCCCATTGCATCTCACATCTCAGCAGAGCGCTTATCTTTACTCTGCAAAATCTTCCATATTATCCATATTATCCTCCTGGTGTCTTTGTAACTCTATTCACTGTATTGAAGTTTGGAATACAGCTTTCTTGAAAGATAATACCCAAAGCCAAATTCTTATAAAAGACTGTCGCTTCGGTTTGAAGAGTTGGAATGAGTTGGCAGTAAAGATAAGGCCCACCCTTCACATTAAGACCAGAGAAATCTGAAATCTTTAAGAAGCCCAATTATTAACTGCATACTTCGCTGACAATGCCAGAATAGATACATTATACTTTACAGTAAAGAAAAATCACCTCTAGCAAAAAAAACAGGGACAAAAATTCCATTTAATCATCATCTATACAAGAACTAGGAGTCCCAGCATGACTTATCTCTTTCCGCTTCAAACATTACGTCATTTATTCCCAGCTCCGTTCAATTCCCCCGTGTTGAATGTCTTCCTTTACTGAAATTGATCTTTGTAAATACCAGGCATAATGTGTTCTCCATCTCTTAAAGGAAACCGATGGACTCTTGCCATGACAGGAGATAACTGGAAATCTATATACTCCGGACACCAATTCCCCATCAATATCCTGAAATGTCTTTTCTTTAAAAATAACAGCCCTGCATGAATTTGATCACTTTCCCAAATTAGTGTAATTGATGCACCCTGAAGCCTTAATGATTCAGAAAGTGCATACTCGGGGGATATTTAAATAGCTATTTTGTAGGGAGATGAAATATGGGCCAATTCACTGAATACGCATTCCTTGAGTTTAGGTAACACTCAAAGCTTGGCTGAGGGCTGGCCATCTGTCAGGAAAGCTGCCCTTAAATAACACAGAGGGCAAAGGACTTTGTCTGGGCATGATCTCATCCTCTCTAGGGCCTTCAGTGAAAGTTGCAGCATACTGCTTATTTGAGGCCATGACAATTAGTACAGTAGGAATTATCCCACCAGTTGTTTCCAAAACTGAGATGAACTTCAGTTTTCTAGCAAAATCAGGATGATAATAATTTCTGCTTCCTGGGGTTTTTGGCTGATGACATCCCAAGACATTCTTGGGTATGGAAAAAAGCAAATGGCTCTGAGAGTCCCCGGAACTTCTTCCTACAAGACACTCTTAGTTTCTCCAAGCAGTGGCAGTGCGGCTGATGGAGGCTATTCTGAGAAGATTGAATAAGTGAATACATGAATGAATAAATTCCTCCACCAGCACCTGATAGGTATGCCCCAGCAGCATACCAGCTGGGAAGAATTGGCTGCATTACTTCAAGCTGTTACAAATGAAGAATATCTAAAAGGAAGCAAGTCTCCCTCCACTTATCATTGCTAAGCCCTTGGCAGACATAAATAATCAATCACAACATTCTCTCCCAAATGTGGCCTCCAGGCAGCCACTACCAATTGTTCAAAGTTGACACTAGAGATAAAATCCATTTGACACCCCCAAGGGTATCCAATTCACTGTCAGTGCATATACGCTCCCTGTGAACTGATGGTTGAGTCATCAGAGCCTGACAGCTGCCGTGCTGGACTGTCAGGACTGGCCTCAGCACATATGCACTATGGGTGGAGAAGGCTGGGAAACCAGAGTCAAGGGGAGACCATTCTCTATGCTGGAGGTCGCTGCACGGGGGCTTCCCTATTTGGTTTGCCTCTGCCTGGCTGGCCTTGCTCCCACCCATCCCACTTTCCTTCTCAGGTAAAACAACCCATTTTCTTCTACCCGCAGTCTCTGGCCTTCCTGGCCTTGGGTGGGATATACCCCACAGCTTAAATGGGTGAATAACAAGCCCCACTCTTGTTCTTCCCCTGTGAGTCTGTCACCCTTTCTCTGTGCTGCTTCTGGCTGCATGTGGCCCTGATGCCTGCCTGGGCCCTTGGTTCTTGCTCAGATGCTAGTCTGAATGCCTAGCCCCTGAGGCCTGCTCATCTGCTCCCAGTCTCCGGCTTTTTGCCTGTGGTTCTGGCACACACACATTGTGCCAGATGCTTCTCAAGGTTGTCATCCTCTATTGTAGTGGGTACAGATCCAACATTTATTGCTTGCTTTTTAAAAAATCCATTACCTAATTTAATTTTCAAAGCAAAGACAGGAGGTTGATACAGCATTATTGTAATTTATTCAGAGACCTAGAGTAAGATGCCTAAGATAAGAGAGCTAGTAAATGGCAGCTCTGGGGCCACTGCTTGACTCAAGAATCCAGACACTGCCTATTCACCACACTGCCTCCTGAACCGGTGGAAGGAAAGAAGGCTGACCATACACTGTGAGCTTTTGCGGGATTGCACAGTAGGGGGCAGTTACCTCTTTCCCACTCTCCCCTGCCCACTACCTCTAGCCCCTGCACCCCTTTCTTCAATACAACTCTCAGGCACATGTGAAGAGAGGGACAAGCAGCAGCCTTCTCTGGGTACAAGAAACCCAATGCAGTGATTTGCAACATGGGTCCTGATAATTAACTAAATAGGATCCCTTGCAATGAGACAGTCTCACTTGTTTTTATTGCCACATTAAAATGTGAATCTTAAGCAAAACAAGAATATAAATCTTACTGCAGAGTTTAAAACAATACATAGCAACCCAGTCCTCAACAGAGGGAAGTATTTATTGATGGCCATAAACCTCGGTTGCATGCTGGGGGTAGGGATGGGTGGGCATGACCACAGGACTAGCTCCTGTTGAGTGATTTGGTAAATGAATAGACTGTTTGTCTGGGTCCACAAGATTCTTGGCGAGGGGGGCGGGTGTCAATCCAAGAGCAACATTCTGTAGGTCAGCGTTGCCCAAGTGTAGTGTTTCTTCCTGAAGGAGCTCCTGGCATTTGGGGCAGAATATTCTTCAATTTGGGGGGATTGTTCTGTGCATTGTAGGACATTTACCTCACTGTATCCCAACCAACAGATCCCTCTCCAGTCCCCAAAATACCCCCAAGCATTTCCCAAAGAACCCATGACCCAAAATACCTCCATACATTTCCTTCCTCATCACCGTGGAGCACCAGAACAGGAGTCAAGAAACAAGTTCCACCTCAGCGTCAGTTGTCTCTTCACCAAGTTGCAGTTCCCTCTGTACAAAGAGGAGAATGGCGTCTGCTTTTGACATACCTCCAGGGCATGGGATGTTTCAGAACAAGAGAACAAGAGAAAGAGGGCAGAGGAGAAAGAATAAAGAGGGTGAAGTTGTCAAGGGAGACTTTTCTTAAAAAGGTAAAATCTTGACACTGATACAAATACAAAATGAACTTGTGTGCTCATTAATGAAGGAACCAGTAAGATGTTACAATTCGTTCAAAGGAGAATTTTTTTTAAAAAACACCCATATATAGGCTATCAGGAATGCTGACATAAATTTACAGATAGATAAAAAATGGGTCAGTATCCACTGGGCAATAATCAATCCATCTCCACCAGACGCAGGTTGCCTTTTGATGGACAAGCATTACTTGTATTCCTATCAGAGGCCCACACCTTGACAAAGTTGCAAAATAACTCATAGACAATGAAGGGTTAACCAGAAAGGGGTTCAAGACAGGACACCCAGTAATTGTTTCTTTGTTGTTTTTTGTTTGTTTGTTTCCTGCCAAGCCATTGTATGCTATTTGTTTTATTTTTTTTAAAACAGTTTATTGAAGTATATCATTCGTACATGAACATACATAAACTATAAGTGTTCAGTAAACATTGTGAACTTACAAAACAAACATGCATAATATCATACAGGGCTCCCACACATCACCCCACCAAAAATACTTTGCATTGTTGTGAAACATTTGGTAACAAATTATGAAAGAGCATTGTCAAAATATTACTACTAACTATAGTCCATATCTTACTCCCCTATACTTTTTTTTTAAGGCTTTATTTATTTACTTTTATCCATTTTTACCCCTTACCCCCATTTTTGCTGTTTTTGTGTCCATTTGCTGGGCAACTCTCCATGTCCATTTCCTGCCTTCTATTCTCATCCTTCTCCTCCTGTCTTCACTGGGATTCAATCCTCGGAACCTCTGATGTGGGAGAGAGGTGTCCTACCACCTGCACTACCTTAGTTCCTGGTTTTTCGGTGCATCTTGGCTCTCCCTTGTGTCACTCTCCTGTTACGTCATCATCTTGCTGCATAGCTTGTGGGACCTGGCGGTGCACCCACACGTGGGACCTGGGGGGCTCACCCACTCGTGGAGCATGGGGGGCTCACCTGCTCTCAGGGCCTGGTGGTGCACCCACTCACGGGGCCTGATGGCATGCCTGTGCACAAGGCCTGGTGGCCCACGCGCCTTCTATATTTTTCTTTTTTTTAATTTTTACCGGGAGGTCCCGGAGATCAAACCCAGGTCCCTCCATATGGGAGATGGACGCCCAACCACCCGAGCCACATCCATCCCCTTGCTATGTCTCTTAAGGTTGACCACAGATATCTAGAGTTATAGTAATTTCCCATACAGGATGGTCATATAATAAATCAGGCTTGGTTTATCACCAGCATTCTAAAAAACCAGACCTAGGGAGAAAAACTAAGTCTGGGGACACATGCATGGTTTCTAATATAGCGAATGTTTAGCCTACACTGATTATCACAATATCAGGACAGAGAGAATATTCACACAGTAATTGTTTTTACCCACTTCAAAGTCTTTCATAATCTTTCCTGATAAGGTAGTCAGGTGTAGTGGGTATTCCTAAGAAGGGGTACTGTGTCCTGCCCCTATTCCCAACTAAGCCAAGGGTGGGGCAACATTTGCGGATAAATGGCACATGTGCCAGGCTTCCCTCTGGCTCCCCTGGAAGAGGACAAGCTTCACAGGCGTTTTCTCACCCACCATGCAGGAGGGAGTGGTGTAGGGATGGCTTCATGGATTTGATTATACTTAGAATAGAACGCAGTTCCTTATCCAGGTCTCCAAGGTCCTGCTTGCTCTGGCAGTGCCCACTGTAGTGGCAACTGCTCTCTCTACTCTCCCCTCCTTCTCTATATGCCAGCTAAGCTTTCCTCTTCAGTCCTCCAAACAGGCCAAACTCATCACTGTTCCAGAAACTTTGTACTTCTGTTCCTTCCTCTTGGAAATCTGTTCCCCCAGAATTTTGGTGTGGTGGCTTCTTTTCTTCATTCTGTTTCAACGCAACTGCCAAGCCTTAGTAGTCTTCTTCACCCTTTACTCCCTTATCGGTACCCTGTATCCCTCTTTTTATTTGTTTTTTTGTGTCTATTACCTGGCTTCCCTTTCTAGAATATTATCCCTTGAGGGCAAGGGCTCTCATCTCCTGCACTGCCTGGAACACGGCGGTGCTTGATAAATATTTCCAGATCGCCTGGTTGCTCATGCAGCTAAGCTGAAGCAAACTCCTGCTCTCTCTTGTGGCTAAGAGTAGCACAGGTGTGATGCTTTGATTTGTTCTCTTAACTGGGGCAAGAGGATGCCCTTGATGGATGTAGAGTGAATTGCAATTGTTCAGGACCAGAAAGGAAAGTGGGCATTTTAGGAAACGACAGCTTGGCCAGGCACTTCCATAGCCAGATTCCTGATGCCACAACACTACATCAGCCCCTTAGGCTTAGAGCCCGTGCCAGGAAAAGCAGGGGAAGGAAATAACCCTGAAGTGACTGAATTTAGGCTGGATTGGTGTTTTCTGCTACCATAAAGAATGTGATTCAAGATAGAGAAATTTTTAAAGTTACGTGATTTGGATACTTGAGTTTTGTGGTCTGAAGTTATTTTATCTGCTACACAAATTGTTCTGTAGGCTATCCATCAAAATTTTGGTATGCCATGTGTCTTGTGTATTATGTATAAAAAGTTTAAGGTGGGAGAAGGGGGAGAAGGTGGAAACATTTGCTTTCCCTGCCTACCTGTGTGTTCCCCAGCATCTTGAACTGACCTGAAGCCATGTGTGTTGGCTTTGCCAATACAGGGAGGGCCATGGTGGGGGAAGAAAAGCGACGCCCCTAATTTGCATCCTCACCACAGGAACTCTGAGGACGGCGGTTCATGCTTTAACACATATTTATTGAAGGCTTGCACGTGTCAGGTACTATTCTTGGTGCTTGGGGTATAGCAGAGAACAAAATAAGTGATCACCTCTGCCCTTGAGAATCTTATGTCCTACCAGGGAAAAAGAACAATGAATGAGAAATAAGCAAGTAAAGTACACAGCAGGTAGAAGGACATGAGTGCTTAGAATGGAAAAGATAAAAAATAAAAAAAGATCAGGGTAAAGGGGATCAGGAGTGGGTGGCAAAGGGCAGAGCAGGTTGAGATAGTAAGTAGTGGTCAGGATAGACCTCATTGTAGCAAGGATTGAAGCGAGTGAGGGGGTAGCTAAGTAGACAGCTGTGAAAAGGGCATCTCAGGTAGAGCAAAGGCCTTGAAGGCCAGTGTGGCCCAAGGCCAGTGAGTAAGGGGGAACACGGTAGAAGTGGAGTCAGAGACTTAATAGGGGCTTTTATAGGCTTTTGTAGGATGTTCTAGGCTTTTGCTCTGAATGAAATGGGGAGGCGCATTAGAGTCATGTGGCTGCCATAGCAAATTACCAAAAACTTGGTGGCTTAAAGCAACAGAAATTTATTCTCTCATAGTTCTGGAAGCTAGAAGCCAAAAGCCAGGTTTGCTGGATCAAGTTGAAAGTATTAGCAGGTCCGTGATGCCTCGGAAGCTCTAGGGAAGAATCTCTTCCTTGCCTTTTCTAGCTTCTGGTAGCTGCTAGCAAGCCTTAGCTTGTGGTCACACTCCAATCTCTGCCTCTGGTTTTACACTGCTTTCTCCTTTCCTGCCTGGTGATTAAAATAGAGTGAGATCAAGGAGATGACATCCAACATATAAGAGAAGAGGTCCAAGGACCAATCCCCAGGGCATTCCAACACTAAAACATTGGGGAGAAGTGGATGAACCAGAAGATAAGGAGATTGAGGAGTGTTTACTGAGCTTGGAGGAAAACCAAGATAGCATGGAGTCCTGGAAGCCTAGTGAAGAGAACATATCAAGGAGGAGAAAGTGTTCAAACCATTTCACATAATGCTGATAGGTCAAGAAAGGTGAGTACTATGGATTATCTTTGGATTTAACCAAGTGGAACATCATTAGGGGCCTTTACAAGAAGAATTTGATGGGATTGGGAGAGATGGGAAGCAAAGAATTGAAGACAGATTTACCTACATATCTTCCAAAGAGTTTTGTTACAAAGAAGAACAAAGAAATGGGATGGTAGCCAGTGAGGGAAAGTGGAGTAAAAAAAAGAAAGTTTTGTTTTATTTTGTTTTATTTTTTGTGAGATGGAGGAAATAATTTCATGCTTGTATATTCATGGGAATGACACTAGAGAGAGAAAACTGATGATGTAGGAGAGAAAAATATGAATTGCTGGAAGGGTATCGTTGAAAAAGACAAAAGAAGATGCATATTCATCTATGGATATTTATCTTTGTCCATGGAAGCAGAGTATGTGGTGCAGATGCCAGTGGGGGTTAGATATGGTGGTGAGAATCTGTGGAAGTTCTCTTCTGATTGCTTCAGTTTTCTCAGAGAATCAGGGACAGAATCAACAGTTGAGAGCAAGGATGCAGAAGGAGGTTTTGGGAGTTTGAAAGAATCATCTAGGAAAGTAAAAGAGTATATGCATTGCGGGTGACTTACTCCTAGTGGGTAAGCTCTGTCTAGAACTTTTAATAATGAATTTTGGGTTTGGAAAAGCCTAATACTATACCAAGTGCTCCAACCACATCTTTGCTGAGGATGATGGGATGTGAGATCTAGGAAAGGTATGGTCTTAGTCCCTCAGACTTTGTAGGGCCAGCTTCTAGAAGTTCTCTTTTGCAAGAATCCTTCAAGTTCTGGTGGGAAATATGGTGAAGGAGAGCTTCGGGCTAGAGTGGCATCTGGAGCATTTTGAACAAAGGGCTGCTCCAATCTCAGAAGTAGATGGGGGGATGGGGGGGCTAGTAAAGAAGGAGCCCTAAAAAGAAATGAGGCCAAGGACTCACCCTGGGTTAAAAGAGAGTCAATACATGCTGTGACCTTTTTAGGCAGATGAACAATGGCCAGGTCACTGCTCAGCCTCAATGCCCTCTGAACCAGTGTCTGAAGCATCATTTTTAAATCACTTAAAAGAAAAGACCATGAACTGAGGGGGCAAAGTGAACTTAAGGAGGTTCAAAGGGGTTGTAGTACTTTAGGGACTGGGACAAATCTTCAGAGCCATAGTCTCCCTGGTGGAAGGGAATAAGAGCAGAAGCAGAGGCACTGTGATAATAGCTGAGTTACAGGGCTAAGGGGGGCGGACTGGGAGCACTGGGGTCAGCATCGGAACTGAATTCCATTGCTTGTCTACTAAGTTCTAGATTGCCCCATAGGTGTCAGGCTAAGAACAATGAAGATGGAGTTATACCAACTTGCCTGGTGTGAGGATGCCCCAAACCTGGGGTCACTAGCCTTTTGATCAGACAAGCCCAGGATTAGTCCATTCTCCCAGGCTCCTTGTTTCATCTTGTTCTTCAGAGAACAGAAAGCATAATCAGCCACAGGCAGATGCTCTGCCAAGTGGCCCAGACTCATGCACATTGGCCTGCCCTGTTTGGGAGGTTGTCTAACTCTTCCCAGCACCAAGAGGAAATCAGAGAGACTGAAGAATGTGGATGAAGCACTTCCAGCTGCTGACATGCTGCTGACAGTAGCAGATAAGAAG
>JAQZBX010018914.1:18552-34407 GCA_029593785.1 Cabassous unicinctus
GGGGGGTGTTGAGCACATTGCCACCCCAAGCAGAATTGGGGTTCTGCTTAAAGGGAAGGAAGGGGAATGGCTATTGGATAGGTAACCAACAGTGCCTACCTCATGAACATTAGTTGTTATTTATTTTAAAATGTGTTAATGCATGAAAAGGCACATCACCATTTAGAAGAAGGCAAACTTTATGTTCATACGTGAAATGTTTATCAGACAAACCCTCTCATAAACTGGATCAGAACACTTTTTGTCCTAATATACACAGTTACACTTAGTTCATCTGATTTTATCTACCTTGTTCACAGACAGATTTCCATGTAGTACCCTTTATTCATCCGCTAAGCATTACTTATTGAGTACACACAGTGACCCTGGGACTGGGGTTAAGTGCTGGGAATAGGACAGACTCCCTCCCCTGGGGTAATTACAACATGGATGGTTAAGTGTATGTGGAACAAGGGATTGCAGAGGGAAACCTGGCCCTGTCTTGGGGTCAGGGAGGGGTTTGGGAGGCTGTGGCATCTAGACAGACACCTGAAGGACAAGTGGAGGTAGCTGGATGATTCTTGAGATGGCGCCTCAGTAATAACGGTAGGGGGGTAAGGGAGTGCTCCAGGCAAAGAAACAAGCTTGTGCAAAGGTGGGGAGGTAACAGAGACCAGGCAGCTTTTGAAAATAATGTAATTCAGCGTGGCAGGAGCACAGTGTGATTGGCAGTGTAAGGAGAGAGAGGCTGGGATCAGTCACGAGTTTAGTCTCTATCTCAAACACAATGGGCAGTAACATAATCAGACTTGCATGGAAGAAATGTGGCTGCAGGGTAGAAAATGGATTAGGGAGGGCCAGCGGTGTAGTGCATTATTTTGCTTTACCGCCTGTTGCTCACAGCTCCCTGCATCCACACCCTTGCCATGACCTCCTAGTGGGCTGAGTGTGCTGCTCCACCCCTTGACTTCGGGCCAGGCCATATAACTTGGCATGTGGGTGGCAGTGACAGTGTGCCGTTTCAGAGCCTAGGCCGTAAGAGGGCTTGGGTGTTTCCACTTGCCCTCTTGTACCTCTCCCACTGCCAGGAGAATATGTGCTGAGGTTGGATGGGATATGTGGAGCAGAGCCACCCCAGCTGCTACAGCCTGAAGCACAGCCGCCCCACACACTCATGAGGAAGAAAAGAAATGCTTATATTTGCATGCCAGTGAGATGCTGAGGTTTTTTGGTATGCAGCATTTTTGTGGCAGTAGCTGAGGGAGGACCACACTAGAAATGGAGTCATGTATTAGGAGACCGTTGTAGTTGTCAGGTGAAAGGTTTTATCACATGAGCTAAGATGGGGAGGGTGGAGATGGAGAAAAACAGAGAGATTCAAAACATACTTAAGAAAACAGAAACACCAGGAACCCCGTGGAGCTGGATTGGTTAAGAATGTCTCCTGGGGTTCTTCCTTAGATGACTATTCATTGAGATGGGGGACACAGCAGGAAGATGATGTGTTAGTTATGTTGAATTTGAGGACCCTGTAAGACATCCAAGTGGAGAGTCCAGGAGACATGAGCCTAGCACTAGGGAGAGGGGTCTCAGCTAGACCACGGAAGGACCCAGTTGGTCACCAAAACTGAGGGCCCATCCAAATGATCCAGGATAATCTCCCCATCTCAAGATACCTAGGTATCTTATACAAGGTACCTAGGGAGAGAGTGTAGAGCGTAGGGCAAGGATAATGTGGAGTTCAGAACTCTGAAGGTTCAACTCTCAAGGACAGGCAAAAAAAAGAAGAGTCCTCAAAGGAGACCAAAGAAGTGCAGCCAGAGAGGGAGGAGAGCCCAGGGAGAGCTGTGTCCTGCAAGCCAAAGGATGGCAGTGCTCCGAAAAGGAGGACGAGGTCAATTGCATAGAAAGTTGGTGAGGAAAGAGGCAAAGAATTTACCTCATTTACAAACAAAGAATTGAAAGGAGAAGGAGATTGTGCCCAAGAAATTTCAGACTATCCCATAATAGACAAGCCAATAAGGCCCTATCCACAAGATCAACTCCTGTGATATATCGAGATATCCAGAAAGCAAGTAAAAGCAAAACCCAGGGGTATTTGCAATCATTGCCCTGACCTGGCCCCTCTGGGTAAGCTGTGCCTTGGAACAGAATGTCCTCTTTCCTGCAGCAAGACACTGTCATCCAGGCCACTCTACCAGAGGGCTTGGAAACCCAGACAACTCCATGAGAAGCAGCATCTGTGAGGCACCTGGGCTGGCCATGGTCCCTCCGACTCATTTCCCACTGACCCAGTAAACTTTCTAAATGCCCAGAAGGCTTCTGATCGATACAGCCTGGCTCCTGTCCTCTGGGTCCATGGTGGCTTCTGCTTTCAACAGGACAGCAGACTTTACCCTGGCATACTGGAGTCTGGATTCTACAGACTTTGCAGTGGGCTGAAGTGTATGCCCACATGGGCAGGGAAGAGGCACAGGGCAAGAGTCAATGAACACGTGAGCACGTTAGGAGTGAAGGCTTCCCACAGGCATGCACCCAACATGGACACACTTGGCCACCGAGCCCAGCAGAGGACTTTGCTGGAGCTCTCAGATACCTCATCTACGACCTCAGCAGTACTCAGGTGTTGCTGATACTTGAAGTTTGTTTTTCTCTTCAATTGGAACTGACATTTCCCCATGATTGGATTACTTAGAAATCAAGAAATTGCAGCTTCTGATAGTTCATAAATTCATTTCTGTTCCACTTTGTAGCATTTATTACAAAGACTGATCAGCCAAAGAATATGGACTCTCTGCTTTTTATTTTCTGTTTTATTGCAGTCACCTTTTAAGAGAGGTGGTGTGGTTAGTAGGGTGTGAGTGGCTCACAGGCAGCAAGAGAAGTGTAACTGGGTCGAGATAAGTGTCCTCTTGCCCTGCCCACCCAGGCCCTGGAGGAAGGGTCTGGGAAAGGCACTGAGTGTCCCAGTGGAGGAAGGTGGGTTGGAAGAGGGAGCAGTGAAGAAGCACCAGAAGCCCCACAAGAACCCAAAAGAACCACAGTGGGACAGCCAGTGCTGTCCCTGCTCCCCCGCCCCCAGCCATCTTTGGGGCAAGCATGGAAAGGGCCCTTGGTCAGAGGGAAGAGATTACAAACCCAGGAGAGCTGGAGTGATACTAAAACTTTGGGGGCCTGAATATCACCAGTTCTTGTGTGTGTGTCGGGTGTGTGTGTGTGCTGGATATTTATTTGTTATGCCAACATTTACCTGCTAGTGCCAGATCCTGAGTAAAGAACTGGGAACCCAACAATGAATTGTCCCTTCCCTATGGAAGCGCCCAGTCTTGTAAGGTCACTGAGCTGACAGCCAGGATGATGGTGCTATGAGAGTGCCGTGGAGGGCTTCCTGGAGGAGGTGGTAGCTGAGCTGACTTCTGTTTGGAAGCCTCCTTTGATGTGAAACAATTGCCTGCTAATTTGCAGGAGTCCAGGGTGGAAGCCCTCTCCAAGAATGACAATTGCACATTTGGCAGATCAGCAGGATGGTTAAGAGTGCAGACAACTTAGCCAGTCCCCCTGGGTTTGAATCCTGGATCTGTCATTCGCTAGCTGAACCATTCTGTGTCTCAGTTTCTTTACCTGTCAAAAGGGGGCAAAAATCGCTTATCTCATAGGGTAGCTGAGAAGAGTGAATGGAAAAAATCCATGTAAAGTCTGAGAATGGTGCTTACATTTCCGGAGCTCTCAGTGTCAGCTGTGACAATTTGTCAGGACCTGACTTTGGGGTGTATTTCAGAGGGGATGAGGAGGATGGGAAACCCCAGGGCCTGCACCTTTGTTCCACGGCCCCTACTCACCAATTGTAATCAGCTCGAGAGTTCATGATAGACAATTTAAAGGCGCCAAGGAGAGCAAAGTTATTCCTCGTCTGCCATAGCTCCGTTTGGGTTTAAGCACTGGCTGTAATCCTCGCGTCTTTCCTTGTAAAATAAATGGCTGGGAGCACAGTCTGCCTTTCATAACTGGGAGAATGAAATCTCAAATTTGTTAAGTAACTCATCCCAAGTCCCAGATTGAGATTATGGAAGAGTAAGGGCCTGAACTCCGATCTTCTAAACTACAAGCCCAGGCCTCCTAAGAAATCAAATTACTCCATGTCATCTACAGCCAGGCAAGAGCTGTCTCCTGCTGCTGCCACGCTGGTCATGCAAGGCGGAATGCTTTCATCTGCGCAAGCCGGGCCTAGAAACAGGAACATGTAGCCTCAGGCATTTTCTTGGATGTTTCACTTTAATATCAATGGTCTGACCATAACGAATACTAAGCGATTGATTCTCTTAGGTTTTTCTGGCAGCAGAGAATGGAAGGGTCAGCAGAAGGGGAAAAGGGGGCACCAGGCAACTTTTATTGGGGTGAGTAGGGACTCAGCTTTGACTTGTAACCTGCTTGGCCATGTAGCCAAAGGAAAATTGTGGTTTGCAATTACAGAAAATCAGTAGCTGGAATTATTAATAATAGCAAAAGAAGCTGTTTGCACTGCAAGTAATTTGTGGTAATGTTTTGTAATTGATAGTTATATCTATTATTTAAATGTTAATTAATTCCTGTACTAAGCGATGTATTGACTTTACGTATGATGTTATGGCAGCCCGCCTAGCTTAAAGCCATTCTTTATTATTTTCTTTAGGTAATTAAAACACAATGCTTATTTTGTTCTACTTGTGGATGTTTATAGGACTCCCCTTCTGAGAGAGGCTTTTGGGCAGTTTCTGCAAAAGCAACCACATGCAGGCTCTGGTACTTCCAAGGAGCTAGGCTGATGCTTTTCTTACCAGTAGAATTCCCAGCACATCTCATGGTAAGTTGTCCATATGGCTTCCCTAGTGTTGGCTCCCATTTTACCCATCTGCAAAATGAGAAGAGTGTGGAATCTGTGGGCGCAGCTGCCATTTTACAGTAATGACCTGGCTTTCTTCACAACCTATATGGACAAGAGCCTGCACCTCCCCAGGCCTCCTGAAGGCCTTCTCCCTGGGACTGGGAAACGAGGGGGTGGGAGTGGTCCCCCTGAAGCATTCTCTGAACTCTAAATTTGAATGAATTCGAAAGGAATCAGTACAAACGCTTCCTAGCAGGTGCGTTGAGGGTTCTGACTGCTGAAAACAGAAGGAAAAAAAAAAAAAGAGAGAGATTAATGAGCCAGGGGTGCTGGAGGATTCACTGCCAACAGACATAAGCTACCTGCTCCCGTTTAGTATCTCTGAATCTTCCTGAAGGCTGAGTTTTACTATTTGACTTCTTCTATCCCTTTAAACAAAAGGCTGCACATAAAATAAAATCTACTGACTCTTAGCTGAGGCTCTGGGCTGATGTTTTCTATGAGCTATTCCAGAATATTTTTATAAGTTTATTTACAAGATGGGACTCTTTATATTACATTTATCGGGCATATGAAATTTTTGTTTTTGTCTCAGGAAGATAAGAGAAGGCATTTACAAGCTGTCAGCCCTTACCTCACAAGGTCAAGGCTGAAAGTTTCGTGTCGAAAAACATCAGCTCCAGAATGCAAATATGCTGTGTTGCTAAGGCTGGCTTGTGACTGTGCAATTCATTTGGTTCAGCAACCTTGAGAGATCAAGATTATGGATTAGAGTTCCTTGTAATTCCATTAGCTTTGCTCTGTTCCATGGCTTCATATGACAGTCCTAGTTCCACCCAGCTGTCTTGCATATGTGTGTTATCTGCTACTAGAAGCATATGCTCTGAACTGAAGCTTGGTGCTGGGTTCTTGTTACCTGTGGATGGACATCTTCTCCATCTTGGGCCCTACCAGTGCTAACCAATTTCCTGAATCAGCCTGAGAGGCCAAATCTTTTAGCACAGTATGTCTTTTCTGCCTGGCTAAGCCCTGGCTGTCAGATGGTAGCCCCAGCTCCGTGGCTTTCCAGTCATTCTACTGAGCAGCTTTGATGTCAGGCCCTCAACTTTTAACCAACCTTGTTTGCCCCACTTTAAATAAGCTGTCATGAGCCAAACCTTCCTCAGGTACAAACACAGATAGAACCTCCTGGAATGTTACACACCATTTGGAAGAGGCCAAGCAATTTTAACTTAAATAAGTCAAAAAATTGTTAGGGTGTTGTAAGAAAAGAGGGAAGGTTAGCACTCCCCTTGACAAGAATGGAAAAGGCACTCGGGCCTGTACTACACGCATACAGTGAAGGCATGGCCCTACTTCTTGGCAGCTAGCCAAATTTTTAAAATAGCAATATGCAATAAAGAGACATTCATCGAGTTTGGACTTTTCCTCTCTGCTATTCATTGAAATAATGTGAGTGAAAATACCTAAAAAAATTTTTTTTAGAAAAGAAAATTAGTGAGAAGGAACATGCCCTGCTGGATATTAAAATATACCATTAAGCAGAAATAAATAAGCACTATCATACAACTACAAGAACAGACAGACCTATCAAGAAAAAATAGCCTAGGTATCGACCTTGATATTTAGAAGAAATTGATCAATAATAAAGGAAGAAATACAAATCAGTAAGAAAGGAAAGGTATGGTTTAGTCAGTAGTTGGCATTGGGAAATTTTGTTATTTTAGAAAAAATTAAATCAATTAAATTAATTAAATCCTCCCACAGCATTTAACAAAATAATTTTCAAATGGATGAGATATACGAGAGAGGTATATTTACAAAATGAAGAAATTATAGAAGTGGTTTTTCTCATAGCTGGATGGCAGAGGACTTTTTAAACATAAAAACAATGGAGAAAGAGCAAATATATTTGGCTAAATAAAAATTTAAAACATTGTATATAAAAAAAATCAACATTCATATTCAAAGACAAATAAACTGTGAAAAAAAAAGGTTACTAAGGAGGGATTCTGAGAACATAGCAGTAACAGTGGCATAGGAAAGGTATGGTTTAGTCAGTAGTTGGCATTGGGAAATTTTGTTATTTTAGAAAAAATTAAATCAGTTAAATCCTCCTACAGCATTTAACAAAATAATTTTCAAATGGATGAGATATACGAGAGAGCTATATTTACAAAATGAAGAAATTATACAAAGTAGTTTTTCTCATGGCTGGATGGCAGAGGACTTTTTAAACATAAAAAACAATGGAGAAAGAGCAAATATATTTGGCAAAATAAAAATTTAAAACATTGTATATAAAAAAATCAACATTCATATTCAAAGACAAATAAACTGTGAAAAAAAATGGTTACTAAGGAGGGATTCTGAGAACATAGCAGTAACAGTGGCATAGTTTTTTTTTTTTGAATCTCCCAGAATTCCCACATGAAAACAGAGCAAATTAGATAGCAAAAATTAAAAACCTATGGATGGTGGGAAGTGGCTGTGGCTCAATAGGTTGGGCTCCCATTTACCATATGGGAGGCCCTGGGTTCAATTCCCAGGGCCTCCTGGTGAAGGCAAGCCAGTTGGCGCGGTGCAGCGAGCTGGTGCAGCAAGATGACACAACAAAGGGAGACAAGCAGACACAGAAAAATGCAATGGACACAGCGAGCACAAGCAGCAAGGAGGGGATAAATAAATAAATAAATAATAAATCTTTTAAAAAAAAAAACCTATGGATGACATTTACAACAAGGTTAAGCGACAAGGTATCCCCATGAGCCCCCAAATCCAAGCAGTTGGGGCAAACCACCAATAGCTTCAAGATCTGCATCTCTGCCAGAGGACGCTGAGGGAAGTAAGGGGAATTCTGACAGATCTGAGAATAGGACAACCCCAAAATAGACAAATGGCAAGCTCAGCAGGCAAGGCTGAGAGCAGCAGTTGAGCCTAGGAGGGTGTGGGAGTTTGATATTGTTAATGAATTCCAAAAATAGATATTGGATTATGTTTATAAACTGGTCTGTTCCTCTGGGCATATTATATTGTATTGGATTCAGAGGTTTCATTTTCACTTGATTAAATTATGATTAGGGCTTTGATTGGGCCACGTCAGTCCCTTGGTGGGCAGGGACTCACAGGAAAAACCCCACAACAGAGGAATTAGTTGGAGTTTTAATGCTGGAGCCCCAGGAAGTAACATGCAGGAGAAGAACACAGAGGAATAGAGACAGCCCCATAGACACAGCAGAGGCCCCAGGAAGAGAGAGCCTGATAGTCTACAGCTGACCTTGTGGATAAAACAGAGCAGCTGAGCCTGGAGAGAAACAAGCCCTGGGACAGAGACAAGACTTATCCCAGCCTACAGATGATATTGGAAGAAGCTGGAACCATGGAGCCTAAAGAGGAAGAGGGAGGCTGGACCCTTACAGACATCGGCAACCATCTTGCTCCAACAAGTGGCAACAGACTTTGGTGAGGGAAGTAACTTATGCTTTATGGCCTGGCAATTGTAAGCTCCTACCCCAAATAAACACCCTTTATAAAAGCCAACAGCTTTCTGGTATTTTGCATCAACACCCCTTTGGCTGACTAATACAGAGGAATTTTGCCAAATCCAATAGCAGCCTGTGCTCTGTGGTGAGGTCTGAAGGGACTGGAGCAATCTATTCCCTGCTACCTCTTGAAACTAGCCAGTCAGGGTTCCCCTCCAGGAGAGTTCTCAGTGATTATCTAGGCTGTGGTAGTATTTGTACTGTTATTCAGGGGTCTTAGTGTGTGTAAGATGGGATAAAGCAAGTGCGTAATTACGGGATTCTCTATCATCCCCTGAACTCTTGAGAACCAGGTTTGGGGCATGAAAGAAAGGAGAAAGAGATGAGGCTAGGTAAAAACCTAATAGTGCTGAAATTGAATTGCAAGTATCAGCATGAACTTGTGAGATACGTGTGTGTGTTCAGTTCTGGTATAAAATGACATGGGTTTCTAGAAATCACTGCAGTATGCAAAATCACACAATAAAAAACACTGGGCATGTGGGGAAAATGAGGATAAGGGCACAACACTCAAAAACTCGGTCAGTGTCACATTACAAAAGATAAATCTAATAAAAATGGTAGTACAGAATGGTTAAGAATTTTAAAAATACTATAATAAATATGTTGCTTTACCTTGAAAAAGGTCTGAAGTTTGCTTGTTGGAGTGGACATTGAAAGGATTGCAGCTTGTGTGTTATTGTCAAGTGGTGGAAGCAGGGGCTCATCTGAAATTGGACAGAAATTTGTAATACCAGCTTCAGATGGGTGTGGCTTCTTGTCCTCTGTCAGGCATTGGCGCCAAACCTCACAGTTAAGCGAGCTTTTGTATCCTTATATCCTGGGTCATGTTTGTCTGCCTTGGAGATGCAGACCCTTTGAGGCATGCATTTATAATAGGTACTTGTTTCATCAAAATTGAAAATTGGATCCAAAGTATAGCCTTTTTCTTCAGTTAACTTCTGTATCACCATCAGAAAGCCTTGTGCTGCTTTTTCATCTGCACTTGCAGCTTTACCCAACAGCTAAAAGCTTTGGGAAATTGTAGCCATGCTTGAAATCACTAAACCAGGCACTACTAGCATTATGAGGAGCCACTTCTGCAGGATTTGGAGATTTCTATTCAAGGTCTGTGTATATAGATTGTATTTTGTCTTTGATTGTGAAAATGTTAGCCCTGATTTTTTTTTTCTCTTTGTTTTTCTGCATAGCTTGGTTCATTAGGGTGCAGTTTTCTGTGCTCTCCTAGTATTTCTCCTGGATAAAATTGCCCATATGGGGGCATTTTTGGGACACTGGAATTGTCCTGCATGACATTGCAATGACGGATCAGGCCATTACACATTTTGTCAAAGCCTATAAAATTGTGCCGGGCAAAGTGTAAGCTATAATGTAAGCTACAGTCCATGGTTAGTAGCAATGATTCAATATGTGTTCATCAACTGTAACAAATGTACCACACTAATGAAAGATGTTGTTAATGTGGGAAAGTGTGTGTGGGTGTGGGGTGGAGTATATGGGAATCCCCTATATTTTTTATCTAAAGCTTCTTTAAAAAAATAATTAATAAATAATTTTTAAAAAATTGTCCATAGCCAAATGTGAATTTGTGTTATGCTCAAATTGTTCCCTAATATACCAATCATGTTTAAGCAAATTTGCATTTTCAAAATTAGCAGAAGAGCAGAACTGACTGTAGATAAATAGACAGGTTGACAGACAGGTTGACAGACAGGTAGACAGGTAGATGTTTTTCCCTAATTGCTTAGCTCTGTCCACTGGAAGGCCTAAAAACAAAGACTAACACCATAGTAAAGTAGCAATGAGCAACCCTTGTACAGGATGAGGTCTTGAAATACCATTTCCCACTAAAAGAAATCAGGGATTCTTGGAGAAATGGTCTGGGGCAGAAAATGTATTAGATGAGCTTGGAGCATCTTGTTATTCCAGATGCAAAGAAGGTAACAAAGATTACAAGGGAGAGGACAGGCTGAAACAGCCTGGAAAAAGATCTAGGGTTTAGGACACCAGGAGAAGGCTGGACACCACCCAGAGGAGAGAGGAACAAAGGAGGAGAATCACTATGACAGAACCGTGAGTTGAAACCAGTGGCTGCCAGCACCCTCCCCCACACTAAAGACACTTTAGAATATTCAGGCCTCTGGGCCTGCGGCTACAGGCAAAGGGGGCTCCAGGGACCCACCACCCCAGGAAAGGGGAGAGAGAGGGACACAGCCTAAGGCAGACTCAGTTTCTGACCCACAAATTTGGTCAGCTGTGTCCTACCAGACCTTCCAAGCCGGGTGGGTCCATGCTGTGGCTTGTCCTGGGAGACGGCTCGGGACTGGAGAGATCTGACCCTCTCAATCTCCCTCTTCTAGACAGGACTGATTGTTGAGGCTGCATCTCCCCAGGAAAGGGCAGAGAGAGGGACACAGCCTAAGGCTGACTCAGCTCTTGACCCACAAATTTGGTCAGCTATGTCCCATGAACCCTTCCAGGCTGGGTGGGGCTGTGCCATTGTTTGCCTTGGAAGCCAGAAAGGGTCTAAAGATATATGACCCTCCCAATCTCCTTCTCTACTAACCAGGACTAATTGTTGGGGACTCAGAGGGGAGTAGAAATATTTCCTAATGGGGAAAAGGGAGGGAGCTGCCAGAGAAGGCTGGAGAACTGTCTCTGAGAAAGTTTGAATTACAAGGCTCTTAGCCTCCAGGTAGGAAGCTCTATCACATTGATCGGGTCAGTGTTGCAACACACACACTCCCACCAGGCATTGAAATGAGAGGGCTGTAAAAGATCGCCATCTGCTGGCAGACCAAGGAAGTGCATATGAGAAAACAAAAATAAGTGAGAGAGGCTTTCTCTGGCCTTTATAGCCTCCCTCCCCAAGGCCCTAAGAAGCAGATCTGCAACCAATCACTGGGTCCAGAGCCCAGTTTTGAGCAACTAGCAGGAAAAATCCTAACAATCCAGGTCAAGCCAAGAATCAGAGCAGCAGTAACACACAGCCTCCCCCACTAAATCCCTACAAAAGAGAAAAAAAAAATCGAGCATCTGAGTAAACTACATCCTAATCAGATGCCTAGACATTGGCAAAAAAATTACAAGTGATACTAAGAAAATAGAAGACATGGCCCCAAAAAAGGAATATATCAAAACCCCAGAAGAGATGCAGGATTTGAGAGAATTAGCGAGATGCACACAAATTTCCAAAATTAAATTAATGAGTTGGAAGATAATATGGCTAAAGAGATAAACAACATCAAGAAGACACTGAGCGAGCACAAAGAAGAACGTGAAATCCTGAACAGAAAAGTAACAGAACTCATGGGAATGAAAGACACAATAGATGAGATCAAAAATACATTAGAAAAATAATTAAAAGAAAAAAAGGAAAAAAAAAAAAAGAAAAGTAAAAATACATTAGAAGGACAACCAGCAAAATGGCTGCAGAGGGAGGAGCTCCTAGAGTCAGCTCATGCTACGGGGCAGTTAGTAACCATCCAGAGCTATCTAATGCACCTGTTTGGAGGCTCCAGGAGACCAGAAGAGCATCCTGCAACATCCTTGAAAGAATGGAAGGAGGAGACTGCCCCTCTGCAGAGAAGATTCATAAGTAAAGCACTCTAAGCCCTGGAGGCTCGTGCCCATCCTCCACTGGTGGCACAAGCCACCTCAGGAGCTATTCCATGGCTAGAATTGGAAGCTCCACTTCCCAAAAATGGGGGAGGAAGAGACGGTTGGGCACTAACTTCAGCTACTGATTGGTAAATTCGGCAGGCTAAAGTATAATCCTAAGAACAGCTAAAGTTTGAAACTTTCCAAGTCAGAAAGAGGCTGGTAGCCACCATTTTAACTCTTCCCCTGGCATAAGGGGAAGTGGGACGGACTGAAAATCACAGTGCTGGTAGGGACCAGCTTCTTTCCATCCAAATCGGATTGCAGCTCTAGCCTAAGCCCCAGCCCCACCTCCAGGAGGGAGGAAGCTGGAGGGACCTGCGCCAGGCTCTCCAGGAAACAATAGCTAAAGTTTGAACCTGTTCAAGTAGGAAAGAGGCTGGTAGCCATCATTTTGACTCTGCCCCCAGCAGGAGGGGAAGCCCAGCTGACTGAAAATCACAGTGATGGTAGAGACCCATTTCTTTCACCCAGATCAGCCTGCAGCCCTAGCCTCAGCTTCAGCCCCACCTCTAGCAGGGAGGAGGCTGGCAGGCACTGCACCAGCATCTCCGGGTAACTGCAGGTACATTTGGCTGGCACAGACTGAATAGTTGGATGTCTACCAGGGCAACTGCAGTCATTTTAGACCCAGAAGGCATAGACTGCTACCCACATCTGCAGCTCCATCCCCTCCCCAGGCAGGGGAGGAAGGGATGTGAAGTTTCATCAGTCTGTCTGGGCAACTACAGTCTAGGCTGCATGACTTGGATTATTACACAAGGCTGTGATTCTGTGCCTACCCCTGGCAAAGGAGAAAATTGGGAGAAGCTTTATCCGTCCCTGGACTTTGGTCACCAGTGAGTTTCCTGCATGAATGGCTGATTACATCTGCATCAATCAGGGAGATTTCCATCAGCAATGGGTAACACTTTTATCTAATCAGTTGAATACCTTAAAAGGGGAAGTGATTTCAGCATTCAGAGTGAATTTCCCAGCTTATCTTTGGACAGCCATCTTCTCCCAGGAACTCATCAAAGACCTTCATTGGACTTTCATCGGAGGCCCTGGTTGGCAGCATGCCTGCAGAACCTGGACTTGCGCATCCCCACGGTCATGTGAGAGACTCTTATAAAATCTCTTATTATTGACAGATATCTCCTGTTGATTCTGTTTCCCTAGAGAACCCTGACTAATACAAGATGGCTAAAGAGATTAAGGATATTAGGAAGACATTGGATGAGCACAAAGAAGAATTTGAAAGCATACACAGAAAAATAGCAGATCTTATGGGAATGAAAAGTGCAATAAATGAAATTAAAAATACACTGGATTGGACTTCTGGGAGGATGGCAGACTAGTAAGACATGGGAATCTCTTCTCCAGAAAAATAGCTAGAGAACAGGCTGAAACAGCCCTGAAAAAGATCTTATAGGGTTTAGGACAGCAGGTGAAGGCTGCACACCACCCAGAGGAGAGAGGGACAAAAAAGGGAAATCGCGACGACAGAACTGTGAGTTGGAACGAGCAGCAGCTGCTGCTGTGGGCACCCTCCCCCACTCTTTAGACTCTAGAATTCTCGGGCTTCTGGGCCAGTGACTACAGACAAAGGGGGCTCCAGGGATCTACCACCCCAGGAAAGGGGAGAGAGAAGGACACAGCCTAAGACTGACTCAGGTTCTGACCCACAAATTTGGGCTGCTGTGCCCCATGGGTCCTGCCAGCCCAGGTGGGACCACACGGTAGATAGCCCTGAGAGCTGGCAAAGAGATCCAACGCTTGCAATCTCCCTCTCTTCTAGCCTGGACTAATTGTTGAGGACTCCACGGGAGAGGGGAGAGAGAGGGACGCAGCCTGGGGATGACTCAGCTTTTGACTGGCAGGTTTGGTCTGCTGTGTCCCAGGAGTCCTTCCAGGATGGGTGGGGCTGCGCCATTGTTTGCCATGGAGGCTGCAAGGGACTAAAGATATACAACCCTCCCAATCTCCTCCTCTGCTAACAGAGACTGATTGTTGAGGACTCAGAGGGGAGTGGAAATATTTCCTAGATGGGAAAAGGGAGGGGGATGCCAGAGAAGGCAAGAGAACTATCTCAGAGAAAGTTTGAATTACAAGGCTCCTAGCCTCCAGACAGGAAGCTCTGTCACATTGATCTGGTCTGTGTTATAACAAATACACTCCAAACAGGCATTGAATTGAGAGCTGCCAAAGAGCACCATCTCCTGGCAGACCAAGGAAGTGCACATAAGAAAATTAAAAATAAATAGGAGAGGCTTTTCCTGGCTTCTATAGCCTCCCTGCCCAAGACCCTAGGAAGTGACTCTACAACCAATTACTGGGTCCAGTGCCCAGTTTTGAGCAACCAGCAGGACAATCCTAACAATCCAGGTCGAGCCAAAAATCAAAGAGCTGTGGTAACTCACAGCCTCCTGCCACTAAATCCCTATAAAAGAGAAAGTGATTGAGCATCTGAGTAAACTACATCCTAACCAGATGCCTAAACACCAACAAAAAATTACAAGCCATACTAAGAAAATAGAAGACATGGCCCAAGAAAAGGAATACATCAAAATTCCAGAAGAGATGCAGAATTTGAGGGAACTAATCAGCGAGATGAGCATAAATTTCCAAAATCAAATTAATGAGTTGAAGGACAATATAGTTAAAAAGATAAATGACATCAAGAAGACATTGAGTGAACGCAAAGAAGAATTTGAAATCCTGAACAGAAAAGTAACAGAGCTCATGGGAATGAAAGACACAATAGGTGATATCAAAAACACATTTGAGGCATATAACGGCTGATTCAAAATGATAGAAGAAAGAATAAGTGATACCGAAGATAGAACAGCTAAAATTGAAGAGAGAAAAGAATGGAAAAAATTGAGCAGGGGCTCAGAGAGTTGAATGACAACACAAAATGCAACAACATGTGTCATGGGAGTTCCAGAAGGAGAAGAGAAGGGAAAGGGGGCAAAGAGAGTATTTGAGGAAATAATAATTGAAAATTTCCCAACTCTCATGAAAGAAATGAACTTACATGTTTGAGAAGCACACCGTACCCCAATGAGAATAAATCCAAATAGAACTACGCCAAGACACACACTACTCAGAATGTCAAATGTCAAAGATAAGGAGAAAATTCTCAGAGTAGCAAGAGAGAAGCAAATGATCACACACAAGGGATGCCCAGGAAGACTTAGCGCAGATTTCTCTTCAGAAACCGTGAAGGCGAGAAGACAGTGATATGATACAATTAGGAAACTGAAAGAGAAAAACTGCCAGCCGAGAATTCTTTATCCAGCAAAACTGTCCTTTAAATATGAAGGTAAGTATAAAATATTCACAAACAAACAGAAACCAAGAGAGTTTGCATAAAAGAATCCACCTTTGCAGGAAATGTTAAAGGAAGCCTTAGAACCTGAAAGACAAAGACAGGAGAGAGAGGCTTGGAGGAGAGTATAGAAGAAAGAATAGCAGAAAGGATAACCAAAAGAGTAAAAAAAAAGACAAAAACACGATGACATATTGTTGGGGGCAATGTCGAATGAATACAACTGTCATGGCCATCTCTACCTCCTCCTCCTCCTTCTTCTTCTTCTTCTTCTTCTTAAAATAGCATATCCTGTTACTGCTCGCGCCACAATGTTCGCGCGCGCGCGAATAGTCACCATCTCTACCACGCCTAGCAACTCAAATTACCCAATCATGTATCGACACCTAAGCCTTAATGCACTTCCCCTTTCCCTGCTTATAAAAGAGCTGATTGTAACCCTCGCGGCAGAGCAACGGAAGAGCTATGTTAGTAGAATAAAGTGCACAGCCATTTTCTTA
>JAQZBX010018915.1:0-34200 GCA_029593785.1 Cabassous unicinctus
GATTGGCTATAGTCAGCTGTTGCTGGGTAAAGGGCTTCCTGGCAGGGGAGGTGGGTGGTACCCACAAGGCTCGCAGGCCGCTTATGTCCTAATAAGGTAATATTGGGAGAATACAGGGGCAGGGGGGAGGAGGCCGCAATGCTGAGTCATTGGATCCGCCATTTTGAGGTGGTTGCCATTTTAAATGCATACCAACATGCACCATACCGTAGTATGTAAGTGTGCAATAGCATTGTGTCTAAAAAATGTACATGCCTTGATTAAAAGATACTTTATGGCTAAAAAATGCTAACCATCAGTGGAACCTTCAGTGATTCATAATCTTTTTCCTGGTGGAGGGTCTTGCCTTGATATTGATGTCTGCAGATCAGAGTGGCAGCTGCTGAAGGTTGGGGTGGCTGTGGCAATTTCTTAAAATAATACAATGACGTTTGCTGCATCAAGTGATTCTTCCTTTCATGAAAGATTTCTCTGTAACATTGATGCTGTTTGACAGCATTTTACCCACAGTAGAACTTCTTTCAAAATTCTTCTGCCCTTTCTATTTGAACGTATAGTTAGTATTAGACTTGATAGGTGTATGTACAAGAGTCTTAAATCTGTAGGCTACCCATGTGCCAATTGGCCCTGAACCTCAACAGAGTTGCAACATATACTCTCCAGGTCATTGGACTCACCCAGGACAACTAACAAGGAGATGATGATGGAAAACGCCCATCCCAAGGAACAGAGAGTCTACAGCTGCAAGCAAGATAGTCCCACCCATCTGTCCCATGGGATCAAAGCTCCCTCTCACTTAGAGGCGGAGTGAGTATCCCCATCCCAGAATCCTCAGGATTGGGGAATGAATGATGGACTAGATTAGACTTACTGTTTTTCTATTATAGACTTATTGTTATTCTAGCAATGGAAGAACTTTTACCATTGATGTGTGGAGGCAGTGGCCACCAGAGGTTCTGAGAGGACGGAGAGGGAAAAACAGATGTAATATGGGGACATTTTTGGACATTGGAATTGTCCTTAATGACATTCCAATGATGGATACAAACTATTATATACTTTGTTATAACTTACAAAATTGTGCAGGACAGATTGTAAACTCTAATATGAACTATAATCCATGCTTAATGGCAATGCTCCAATATGTGTTCATCAATTGTAACAAATGTACCACACTAATGAAGAATGTTGTTAATCTGGGAAATCGTGGGAGGGGTAGAGAGTGGGGCATAAGGAAATCCCCTACATTTTTTATGTAACGTTTAGGTAATCTAAAGTATTTTAAAAATTAAAAAAAAATTGGAGCCAATCCTCTCAAACGCTGCTGCTGCTTTGTCAACTAAATTTATGTAATATTCTAAATCCTTTGTTGTCATTTCAACTGTGTTCACAGCATCTTCATCAAGAGTAGATTTCATCTCAAGAAACCACTTTCTTACCTCATCCATAAAAAGACAACACTTACCTGTTAAAATTTGATAGAGATTGCAGTGATTCAATCCCATCTTATGTCTCCAATTCTAATTCTATTTCTCTAAGTATTTCCACTACATCTGCAGTTATTTTCTGCACTGAAGTCTTGAATCCCTCAAAGTCATCTCTCAGTGCTGGAATCAACTTCTTCCAAACTCCTATTAATGTTGATATTTTGATCTCCTATGAATCATGAATGTTCTTAATGGCATCTAGAATGGTAGATCCTTTCCAGAAGGTTTTCAATTTACTTTGTCCAGATCCATCAGAGGAATCACTATTCATGGCAGCTATAGCCTTACAAAAAGTATTTCTTAAATAATAAGATTTGAAAGTTGAAATTACTCCTTGATCCATGGGCTGCAGAATGGATGTTGTGTCAGCAAGCATGAAAACAATATTTATCTCATTAGACATCTCCATCAGAGCTCTTGGGTGACCAGGTACATTGTCAACGAGGAGTAATATTTTGAAAGGAATCTTCTCTTCTGTGCAGAAGGTCTCAACAGTGGGCCAAAATATTTAGTAAACTATGTTGTAAATGATGTGCTCTCATCCAGGCTTTGTTGTTTCATTTAGAGAACACAGGCACAGTAAATTTAGCATAATTCTTAAGGACCCTAGGATTTTCAGAGTGGAAAATGAGCACTGGCTTCGACTAAAAGTCACCAGCTGCATTAGCCCCTAACAAGATAGCCAGCCTGTCCTTTGAAGCTTCGAAGCCAGGTATTGAAATTTCCTCTCTAGCTAGGAAGGAGAGGCATCTCTTCTAATAGAAGGCTGTTTCATCTACATTGAAAGTCTGTTGTTTAGTGTAGCCACTTCCATCAATTATTTTAGCTAGATCTTCTGGATAACTTGCTGCAGCTTATACATCAGCACTTGCTGCTTCACTTTGCACTTTCATGTTACAGAGACAGCTTTTTTCTGTAACCCTCATAAACCAACCTCTGCTAGCTTCAAACTTTTCTTCTGCAGCTTCCTTACCTCTCTCAGCCTTCATAGAATGAAGAGAGTTAGGGTCTTGCTCTGGATTAGGCTTTGGCTTAGGGAATGTTGTGGCTGGTTTGATCTTCTATCCAGAGCACTCAAACTTTCTCCATGTCAGCAATAAGGCCGTTTTTCTTTCTTATCATTCATGTGTTCAGTGGAATGGTTTTTTATTTCTTGCTAGAACTTTCCCTTTGCATTCACAACTTAGCTATCTGTTGGACACAAGAGGCCTAACTGAATTTCAGCCTGCCAGCTTTCGACATTACTTTCTCACTAAGCATAATCATTTCTAGCTTTTGATTTTAAGTGGGACATGTGGGACTCCTCCTTAGATTTGGACACCTAGAGGCATTGTAGGGTTATTTATTGACCTAATTTCAATATTGTTTTGTTTCATGGAATAGAAAGGTCCATGGAGAGGGGGAGAGATGGGGAAAGGCTTGCTGGAGAAGCAGTCACAACTTTCACATTTATCACATACCTTACATGGGTGTGGTTTATGGCACCCCAAAACAATTACAATAATAACATCAAAGATCACTGACCACAGATCTCCATAACAGATATAATAATAATGACAAAGTCTGAAATATTGTCAGAATCCCCAAAATGTGACACAGAGCCATAAAGTGAGCATATGCCGTTGGGAAAATGGCGCTGTAGACTTGCTGACGCAGGGTTGCCACAAACTTTCAATTTGTAAAAAGAAAAAAAAATGCAGTATCTGCAAAGTGCCAGAAAGGGAAGCATATTAAAACTAGGTATACCTGTAATTATCCTCTGGTAATGGTTTTCATATGCTCTGAACTCATCCTGTCAGACAGCTGGAAATAATTCCCTGTGCACTATTCTTGTTTTATACCCACTCACTCTGTGGTGGATATCTTAGAGAAACAACATCTCTGACAAGTTGTCAGCAGGAAAATACAGAAGAACCAAACCAATTAATTTTCATATAAAATGCTTTCATTGGCTTCCCTTAGGCTTTTCGATACCCAAAAGGGAAAAGGGAACTGAAGAATATAAATAAGGTTCTCTCTTCTCATCACTCACATTTTAAACATGTTAGCAATCCTGATAATTAAAGGCGAGATCCAGGTGTTTTGGCTCTTCCAGTCAAACACGTGACCTGTGTAAATCCTCCCAGAAAAGGGAGAGAAAGATAGTGAAAGAGAAAAGTCCACACTGCATTAAATTTACAAGTATATAGCAGCAATTTTAAGAACTTTTGTGTTCATGGATTCATTTTTTTAAATGTGGTGACCATTAAGGAAGCCGCACCAGGCATCCACTGCTGTTAAATAAACCACCCCAAAACACAGTGGTTTAAAACAGAACCCATTTACTTTCTCACAAACCTGAGATCAGAAGTTTGTATTAGAATCAGTTGAGTGATTCGTCTTCTGATGTCCCCTAAGGCTGGGGCTGTAGTCACCAGTGATTCACCTGGAGGGCTGGGTGCCCTAAGATGCCCTCACTCAATACCTTACAATTAATGCTATCAAATGGGGAACGTTGGTTCTCTTCTCTGTAGCCTCTGGTGCTCCAGCAGGCCAGACTGAACTTGTTTTCATTAGGGTACTTTTCCATGAGAAGGAAAGCAGAAGCTTCCAGGCCTCAGAAGTTGTACATTCTATTTCTCAAAGCAAGCTCAGATTCAAGGATGGGGAAATAGAATCCATCTCTTGATGAAAGAAGTAGAAAACTCATGTAATAAATGGAAACGAATGTGGGGACATGTGATTTATGGCAAGAATATTATTTCTCACAGCCCTGCTTCCTTGAAATGTATACTTACACATTTTTCATAAAATCCATGCTCATGATAAAGAAATTACTATAGACAAAAACGAGGGGGTCAGTGAGACAACACATTTTGTAAAGGATTGGTTAGTTATGCTCCACAGTCATCATGAAAATGAATTGTATTAATCCTCATGGGAGCTAATACAATGCTTGTAGGTAAGGTCTAAAGGACCCCATCCATCTGTGCCTGCAAGGTTCATGATATTGAACCAACATCAGGACAGATTTTGGCTAATTTCCATCTGCTAGCATCTAAGTGTGGTTCTTGGCACAGCTTTGGTTTGTCTTGTTTTTGGTAGACAAAGTTTATGTTTAAGAAAATTAAAAATTCCATAGGTAGAAGAAATACCTTATTACGCAGCCACCACATTATGGATTATTCTGTGCTTCATTTCAATTCTACATGCTTCGGCATCTTGACAGTAATATTACATCTATGGATACAGAGGCTAGATGTGAAGATGAGTGGATATAAATTTAGCCACTTTTTTAAGCGTGAACCAAACACATGAAATTTTTATTTCAGATTCAATGCCTGCTTAATCAAATATCCTTCATGGTTTTTTGGAAAAGTATAATATAATGATCTCAACTCAATCTAGATTATCTTACCCAGGACTATGTGTACCAAATATTATCCTTATATCTTCTAATATATTTTCAAAATAATATAGCAAATGACACAGTCTTCCTAGGTTTTTTTTGCATATTCAAATAATAATGCATGTACATGGTGAAAAAATTCACATAGTTCAGAAGACATATTAAAAGTAGCTCTTCCCTATTAGAGAGGTACAACCTATTTTAAGTTTTATGTGTACCTTTGAGAAAATATTGCCATGAATTTTCATGATTGTTATACTCACGTTCTCATTTATATTTTTTTGCAAGAGAATTCATGCTCCATGCACTTTTCAGTAACTAGTTTTCCTCTGAAGAACATATCCCAGAGATCTTTTCATATTAGCAAATATAGAATTATTTCATTATTTTAGCATTTGCAGAGTATTCTGTTGCAAATAATTTATTCTATTGTAAATATGTCACAATTCATTTAAGGTATGTATCACTGATAGCTTTTTAAGTGGTTTCCAGTACTTAGCTGTTACAAACATCTGCAGTAAACATCTGATGTGTCCTTCTCTGCACACAAAAGTATGTACTTTGGCTGAATATTTAGAAGTGGATTTGCAAAGTCACATAGTATTATGTGCATTTCAAAATTTTGTTAACAGTGGCCAAATTGCCTTTCAAAGAGGTTTTAACAATCAGTATTTCATTGAGAATTATAAAAAGTCCTCTTTACATTTAACCAAGCAAAACTGAACAAGGTCAAACTTAATCCTTGATAATCTATAGGGCAAAGTTTTCCATTATTTCTTTAATATATACATATAATATTTATAATATAGAGAGTACGGTATTTGCTTAATTATAAGTGAGACTGAGCATATCTTTCAAGTGTTTTTAAATTATTTGGGTTTCTTTATTAGGAGACAGTCTGTTCATATCCTTTGCCTACTCTGCTATTAGATTTGCCCTTCGATTTTTCATATGGATTAATAAGTGTCCCGAATGTGGCAAGGAGCTGTGTTGAAATGACAGCTTCCCGCTGAACTGCAGTGGATACGTTAGACCAAAGAAAGACTTGGGCAAGTCCAGCTTGGCCAGTAATGAGCATTTATTTAGGGGGCTTCTGTGGGGTCCCCATCCTTGGTGGTGGGAGGAGAGATGGCATTTTCAGGGCTTCATAGCCCCCACTCAAGGCAAAATGAAAGGAGTCTTTTATAATGCATGTCCATGCCCATGTGCATATGGGGAGAGGCAGCAGAATTTCTAAGGAATGCAGTGTTAGGAGATCTAAGCATCAGCCACCACTTGGAAACCAGTTCCCTAGGCTTGCCTATTTAAGTCCTCAGGAATGCTGCTGCAATTTGGGGAAGGGGAAAGAGCTGAAGGGCTGGGGAAGAAAATGCCAAGTCCTATATGCCACAATAAGTGTTCTTTATAATGAACTTCTTGGTATTTGTTCACTGTAACTGTTGCAAAGAGTTTTCTTCCAGTTTATGGCGTTTTTTTAGCAAATCTTGCCATACAGAATTTTTTAACTTTTATAAATGCAAGTGTAATTATCATTTCCTTAAGGGTCTC
The DNA here is from genome assembly GCA_029593785.1 of Cabassous unicinctus. NCBI lineage: Eukaryota > Metazoa > Chordata > Mammalia > Cingulata > Chlamyphoridae > Cabassous > Cabassous unicinctus. Next base: position 6,424 of record JAQZBX010018915.1, read on the forward strand.
TCGGTTTTGATATTGCTTAATTTTTCTAAGAGATTATTAAAAATACATATATAAATATATCCATATTTTCTTCCAGAACTTTGCAGTTCCACTTTGAATGATTTAAACTTTGATTTATCTTGAAGGTACTTTGGCATAAAGGCTAATCAGGATCTGGCTCTCCTCTTCTTCAAAATGACTTGTCAGCTCTCCCATCCTTATGATCAGAGCTGGCTTCGTGGGCATATAACCTGGGCAGTCACACACAGCCCCGTGCTCACTGGAAAAGCCTGCAAGAATCCCCCATTAGAAACGAGATTTCATCCAGTGTCAAGGAAAAACCCCTCAGGAAAAAGCCCCAGATATTCTTAGGGGCCTTATCATTGCCCACCCCCCAAGGGGAATTGATGGGTGGGGTAATCAATCAAAACAGCAAATAGCTGGGACCCCTCCCCCAAACATGAGCAAGGGGAGGAAAAATTAAAGGTTTAAAAAGTAATCCTTCGTTCTCTCTGCCTGGACCAGCCCGCAAGCACACCTGGGGACCCATAATCTGTTATTTTCTCCCATTTCTACTCTCTTCTCTCATTTCCTTAATAAACTACTGGCCTAACTAAACTGGCATGTTCTTAAATTCTTTTACGTAGCATTAACCAAGAACCTAGAGGAATCTGGCTATATATGCACATATATACATATTTATATAAATAAACTATTTCCAAATTTTGGAAATACTGTGGATTAATACCTTTAACAGCTTCTATATTAAGTTCCTGCCTGCTACTTTTATGTTCTAGAATTTTCTTAAGTTTTGCATGCTAATGATATCATAAAATCATTAAAAGCAGCCGATCAAATTCCAGAAAAAAATGGCAGTTCTAAAAGAATAGAAATGATTTTGCAAATAAGTTTAAGATGAATTTTTTTTTAACTATATGCAGCCTTTGTATTCAAACAGGTATGCTTTAATATTTACTCAAATTTTATTCTAGGCACTCCAATAGACTTTATTGTTTAGTTTATTTCCATGTACCTTATTCTTGTCTTTATTATAAATCACATTGTCCTTTAAACATATTTTAACTTCTTTGTAAATAAAACAGTTATTGATTTTTGTATGTTGATTTTTGAATCAACTTATTTGGCTGAGTTATCTTATGGTTTCAAGTAGTTGTTGTTTTTTTTTCCCACCAATTTTATGCAGTTTTTCTATCCTATGCAATGACCATTTTTCTTTCTCCTTTGATTATTGAGCTCTTATTTCTTTATTTGCATAAATTGCACTCACTATCTCTCAGCACTGTGATAACTCACTGGTACCAGTGGACAATCTGTGCTTGCTAATCACTTTAGTTGTGACGGTTTCTAGTGCATCCCCCAGGTAATTCCTTCCTATATCTGAACTCCACATTTTACATCAAGTTCAATTGCCTTTTAGTTGGGACTCTGAGTTAGGTACCTTTGGTTTGGGTGGGGTTTCCATTCTATTGCCAGACTTTCCATTTGGTTTCATGTCATTTCTCCCTCCAGCTCCCTAACTTTCTGTCTCTCTTGGGGACATAGGGTTAGGAAATCTATGGGCTCCACTAAGCCAGCTCCCAACCTAGGTCACCTAGAAAGCAGTTTGCCAGTCCTCTGGCTCCTGTGTAATGAGCCTCCATTTCTACCCACTACGCTACCATTGTTCAGTTCCAGACACCTGTCAGGAACTTCCACTCATGGCAATTCCACTAAGGTCAGAGTGGTATATGTTTGGCTGAGCTGAAAGGTCCTGGGCTTGAGAGATATTTCTTCTGACTGCAGTATAAAAGGAGATCTAAATCTCCCCTTCTCCTGCTGTAAACTCCTGCTTCTTATATATATTTGCACTACAGACCTGTGATTTTCTGTTCATGGGTAGATCCAATGAAGGGGAATTTGTTTTTGTAGTGGCCACTTTGAGAAACTTCTTTAGGAACAAATCATGCACGTGAGAAGAGCCTTAAAAAAATGTGGGGTGTGTGTGTGTGGGGGGGGAGGTGGATCCAAGACTGGTACTTGGAGGATGTTAGAGGACAATCTGCCTCCACAAGAGCTTCACTTAAAGGTTCATTAGAAAAATAAAAGGACAAAAACAAAACAAAGGGGAAAGAACTCCAAATCAAACCTATACTTCCTTCATCTTCCTGTGCCCTGCTCTTTCTCTATGGCTACCCTAACTGGTGACCCTTGACCCCTAGGGAAAAGACTCCTTTAAAGTTTAAGGCTTCTATGGAAGCTGGCTGTCTGCTCGAACAGAATTTAAACCTTGACCTGAGTGGAATTAAGAGCTATAATTAAAGATTTTCCCCAATAAGACCAGCTAATATTCATAGAAGAACTTAAAGAATTCTTTTGGGTACATGCAATCCAGGGCTACCTGACTTTTCACAGCTTGTATACATTTTGGTCGAAACCTCAGATGCTAAATTCTCGATAGCAAAAGCTGGTTGGACTAGGAATGTGGTAGGTTATTTAGGGAAATGAGGAGAAGACGAGTCACAACATGGCCAGCTGACAACATGGCTGTAAGACCTCGCTGGGACCTTGAGTGTAACCTTGAGGTCCCAGTTCCTCTTTCCAGAAACTTCCCTGGCCCCAGATATTCCAAAGAGTCCTCACCATGGGTCCCACCATTGGTGGGGTAACCAATAACAGCTGGGGCCCATCCCCTCATCATTAGCAAGGGGGTGGAATAATTAACAGTTTCAAAGGTAATCACATGAGGCAAAGCATGCTCTCTCTCCCTAGAGAAGCCCACACCAAATCCTGCTGTGTATTTCTGTCTTTCTCTCCCATTTCCCAAATAAATTCTTTTTACCAGCCTAACTAAACTGGTGTGCTCATAAATTCTTTTATGCATCATAGCCAAAAACCTAGAGGAATTCAAAACTTCTCCATCTTCATTTGGCAAGCCAGCCAGGAAAAATATAAGTGAGTGGTGCTCCCAGACCCCCACCAGAAACTGGAAACTTTTAAGGCCTGTCTGTGCCCTCTTTTGGGTCTGCCATTTTAAAGGGGGTTAATAGATAGGGGGTTCTTGGATAAGCTCCCAAAGGACATAAACTCAGTCTGCCCAAACGCTCAGCTCCCTTTTTTGGAGGTGGCAAGGGCTAGTCCCCATGTTGTGTAGATCCAAGGAAGTTCTGGGTGGTGGGTGAAACTGCCCTTGAGACCTGACTGGGCATATGGCCTAAATGGAGCAGGAGTCTGAAGGGAGTTTACCAAACCCTTTCTAAGTTCAGAATGGCTATCACCCATTATATTGTTAACTTAGATTGCTAGTTAACTCCTTTTAATCAAAGGTGCCTTTGATCTCCCTACTACTGCTGTAAAACCACTACAAAGCAGACGAGGGCGTTTAAAGGTACCTAGCCAGACCTTTCCCTAGTGGGAAAGCCCAGCTTGAGTGTTTTGGTCTAGGAACCAGACCCAGATGCCTCCAAGACCTCTAAGGCTCTGGGGATGCCCAGAGACAAAGCTTTCAATCCCCAAAACCTGGGACAGAGAGGAGGGCTCACGATTTCCAGGACACTGGCTCGGCAAGTAGCCTCGTTCCATCAGGACAGCAGTGGGACACCCCCAAAATGACAAACACGTTTTCCTCCCCTAAGACAATGGGCAGCTATTAAACTGGGACAACCTGCCTAGTCTAATCTTTTCCTGCCACACCACATGGCCGCAGTATGGCCGAGAATGGCTCTGTATGGGACCCTGAATTCCAGATAAACCTGTGTAAGAGAGAAGGAGAGGGCAGATAGATCTCAGGGCCAGAGGCCACAACCACGTGAGCAAAAAAAGGTTGATAACCCCTGTCTCAAAGGGATGAGGAAATGCACTCTAATGCTCCCCTGTAGAATAAGGAACCTCCTCATGTGCCATCAATTCCGATTAAAAGGTTCCTAGCTTTCCTAGCTCCCTGACTATTTCCTTGTAACACTCCAATCCTTCCAGCAAAAAAGGCTGGCAAGGTTTTACCCATTGTGGGAGTAACTAATGGGATGCAGCCCCAATTTGTGTCTCATCGCGGGTAGGGCTTCTCTAGACCCCTTAGCTCCGTATCTAGCAGCTGCCCAGGGATTTTCCTGGAGGAACGAAGCTGGAGGGTCCTGCATGAAGTTTCTGCCATGGACAGACACTGGGAGCTTTGCATCCAGGTGATTCTAAAGTCAAGTCTTTCCCTAAACTAAGGCTACTGTGTAAAACTCTCTCTTCTGGTCTAATCTGTGCTTGCTTTAACTTTGTCAGTCTGCTTGTGCCTAGAAACTCGTCAATCAGATTTGGGGTTTGCCTGTTAGAAATTGGATAACGGTGAAAGGTAACCTAAAAAAATGAGTCTTTAAATGTCAATGCCATTTTGCAATTAAAATTAAGGTATAAAGAAATCACAAGTGGAATTAATTCAACTGCAGGAAAAGAAAAACTTAGCAAATTTGCTACTGATAATATTGTTTTAGTTGCTTAATGAGCAAAAGTGCTCAAATTGTTCAAGTCTAGCCTCACCCTTTGCCTTTCTTATCATTATCTCATGACAGCTTCTGCCCCCTATAGCTCAGGGGAAAGCAAGCTTGAGACACCCCTGTCTCCTGTCCTTGCACTGGTGTTAGTGCCCTGCTTTCTCTCATGGCTCCAAGTGTGGACTAAATTGCTGCCTGGTGGAATTCTCGACCCTCGGGGCTGAACGTCCACTCTTCCAGCCCAGCAGCAGACGGAGTCCTGTTATCTCTGAGGACTGGGAAGTAAGGGAGGCCTCCTGCCTTGACTGTTGAGGATTCCTAAAAGTGGAAATTCAGGAGACAAACTAGTTTCCCTGAGGCTTCCATAGCTTTACGGGAATACATAGAATTAGTCTTGTTCATCTGAGGTCTGCTAAAGCCAAAGTGGGAAATAAGCAAAGTTCTGAAGCAAAGGAAAATTGTATTAAAGCATTGGGGACGTTTTGGTTATAAGCCGATAATTAAGGAACGAAATTCTTGTGCAAAACTGCATGGTCACAGTGCAAATTAGAGTAATTAAAAAGAGCCTTCCAAAAAAAAAAAATCTTTTAAATGTTATCTTACAGTTAAACTTATTTTGTAAAAGAATGAAAGTTTTTAAGTAACTTTAGTAAGTTGTGTTTCTGTGTCAAACTTTCTATTGTGTCTGTTTGTTCTATATATATATATATATATATATATATATCTTCATAAGTCAGGATGGTAATATCAAATTAACAAATAAAAATTCTTAGACGCACTCTATTCAAATTGAAAAATCAAATATGCAGCTATACATGTGAATAAGTATTCCTGGAGCCCGAATTAGGCCGAGCAGGGTGGAGAGGTAATATTGAAATCTGGATATAGAAAATATTGGGAAAGGAAAAACTTTTTCCCAAGCCGTTTAACCTCCCCTACCCCCAAGGCTTTCTCTTTGCAAAAGCTGTGTGGGAAAGATGAGGTGTGACAGATTCAAACTATCTCCTAAGCTGGAGAATTAAAAATCATAGTTTGTCCTGTAATCCCTCAATTTAAATCTTTTAACAACCTTAAAATAGGGTGGTTGCTAATCCTATTACCAAATTTCTATAAGTAAAAAAAAAGTCCTTGAAACTATGGAAACATCTTTAAAAATAAAGTTTTCCAGAAGCTAGCAGTCAGTGTGCTTTTAAGATTATTCACAGTTTTAGAATTTATTAAAGAAGTTTTAGCCTCCTGTAAAGAAAGGAAAAAGAACATTCCTTGCATAAACTGTAACAGTTTCAATTTTATTTAGCTTGGGTGTTATCTCCTTAGGTTTATAAAATACCAAGTATATGAATTAACATTACATGTATTAAATCTTTAAAGTGATGAAAGTTGTAAGTTCATGTTTAATGAAATTAAGTTAACGAGGCATAAATCTGCCCTCTTTTAAATGGATAAAGTAAATTCCATTGGTTGCTAATTGTAATTTAAAGTAAAGTAACCAGTCTATGTGGTTGGGGTTCCTTATAAGGAGTTTGTAAAAGCATCTTCTAAACTGAAGCATTTCAACGGCTGATTCCAGGAAGCCATTTATTCAAAACCTAATTGATATTAATAGCAAAAAGTAACGTCATAACAGGGAAACCTGTCAGAGGCCACCTCAATCTGCATGTTAAAGTGGTGGTAAGGAAAGATAATCTTGATTCCATTGGGAATCTTCAGTTTTCATTTAAAAACTGAGAAAGTAAGTTTTCCTGTGCTGCTGAAATAAAATACCTAAAATAAAATATCTGCATGGTAAAGGTATAAAAGTAAAAAGCAAAGTACTAAAATAGTTAAGTCATTTCATATGTTATACATCGCATTGGAAGCATTTAGAAAAGTGTATAAAAATCAAGAGATAGACTTCAGGATCGTCAAACTCTCTTGCACATTTAAGACTTCAGTATTGTCAAACTCTCTAGTACATTTAAACCAGGCTTTCAATACACTGCATTTTGCCTCTCCATTGGAGTTATTGGCCAGCTTGGTCACTGACCCCTAAAATAATAAAGTTATCTACTACATCTCTGGTTATGCTCCTGAAACGGATGGATAGTAAGATGCAGTTTCAAATTCCTGCAGCAGCCAGCGATGGCTCAAAATGGCCAAATGCACAATGGATATTGCCTGCAGACTGGCACTGTTTCATAATGCCAAAGAGTGCTATGCAGCAGGTTGCTGGAATACTGGAGCCTGCTTTCCTAGCTTCTCTCTAGGGTCAACAGAGCTGCAGCATGCTGGCTGTGTGCCGGACATACCGAGTGAAGCAATGATCACCAGAGTGATGTAAGTAGAACTTAAACAGAATTGGCATTATGACCTGCTGCCATGGAGAGATAACGTGTATGGTATTGCAAACCTGGAGCTTAGATCTATTTAACTGCAGCTCAAAGAAAAACGTATGTATTGGGTAGTGTATTGATAAGTATTAAGTACTGTACCCATATACCTGATGATTGCAGTGATATCTTTTCTCTTCTAGATCATATGCAGGGGGATATTGAACATGTTAAAAGTCCTGGTAAACTTCATTTTCTAAGTAGTTAATAAACATGCCTGTAAGATAAAGGAATGGCCACCTTGCCTGAAAGCAGCAGGGGCACAGTCCTTTTAATTTAAAAAGCCACTAAATTAACTTGGGGGCGAACTCTCACAGTCTTCACCCATACCAGGTAAAAGACGTATTTCACCTGGTCTCCTTCCCAGCCCTTATTCCAGAACCTGTCCCACTTATACCCTGGGGAGGACTGGCAGACCCACATACCATCCTGCCAAGGCTAAGCATTTCCCACCAAACGAGGTGGCTAGGACCCACTTCAGCTTAGCCCCTTCAAGGTGGTCTATGGGTAACCTGCCCTCACCCAGGACCTGGAAACCAGGTTCAGATCAAAATCTAGCAGAACAAGCCTCACTCTCAATTAGAGCCACAATGGAAGGGACCTTCCTCTGTGGTTCTGATCACTTCTGAAGCTCTCAAAGGAATTGCCAGCTCAGTGCACTTAGCCCGAGTGAAGCCAGCTGCCCAAGGAAATGCCAGCTCACCTGAAGCACCTGACAGGGCATATCAGTGCCAGTCATTGGATGGCCTGAAATACGTCTTCAAGAGACAAAGCTAAGTAGTGTCTGTGTCGAAGCCAGCTATTCCCTCTAACTCTAGCCCAAATGCCTATTGCCAGGGGGAATGCAAGCCAAGCACCCCTTAAAAAACTCGTGTCTGTTTTCATTTCCTTTAGTTTCTCCCTACACAATAACTAAAAGGGTACTGCCTCTTCTCCTCCTTCTCTTAGCTGTCTTAAGCATAACCATCACCATGGAAAACTGGGATTGGCAATTTATACCAAACCCCGTTATCTATTACAATCTCTCCCTAAAGCTAACTAACAGCACAGAAGAAACTAGCCATGTCTTAGAAATCCTAAAACAGCAAACAAATTCTCTTGCTGCTGTGGTACTGCAAAATTGAAGAGCCCTAAACATGTTAACAGCAGCCCGGGGCGGGAAGGGGGAGGCGGGGATGGACACACGCCTGTTTCTCAAGAAAAATGTTGTTTTTATATAAATCGCTCTAGAATAGCCCTAAACAGCATTTGAACCTTGCAAGATGGAACCCACCAACTTCAGGGGGATGCAGCCTCTAAAGGCACCTGGCTTTCTCACTCTCAGTGTCCAATATGCCATAGCTGACCCCCTTTTTGGACCCACTTACCACCATCTTCTTTATCCTTTGAGTGGGGCCATATGTCTTCAAAATTCTAAGTTTATTTCTTCCATAATCAGTCTCTTCCAAAACAAGGTATTAGTCACATGGGGATTTCAGCCAGTTCCAACCATGGTGTTGGACCCGTCTTTCCTCAACCTCAGTAGAATAGCCAGAGGTTTACGCCCTATCAGGCAGGGGGTACTGCCCTAACCAGCAGGAGGTAACTACAGAAGAATGATCATTGCCTCTCAGCACCCCTTTAAGAATAAGGGCGTGAACTCTGAGGGGGCAGTTGAGGCAGGTTATTACAGTGAAACGAGGAGAAGATGAGCCACCACATGGCTGGCAGACAACATGGCCGACAAGCAACATGGCTGCAAGACCTTCCTGGGACCTTGAGTGTAACCTTGAGGTCCCAGTTTCTCTTTCCGGGACATCCCCTGGCCCCAGATATTCCAAAAAGGACTCACAATTGGGGTAACCAATAACAGCTGGAGCCCATCCCCTTATCATTAGGAAGGGGGAGGGATAATTAACAGTTTAAAAGGTAATCACATTAGGCAGAGCGCCCTCTCTCTGCCTAGAGGAGCCTGCACCAAATCTTGGTGTGTATTTCTGTCTTTCTCTCTCATTTCCCAAATAAATTCTTTTTACTGGCCTAACTAAACTGGCATGTTCATAAATTCTCTTATACAACATAGCCGAGAACCAAGAGGAATCCAATGATTCTCCATCTTCAGGAAAAGGACCTCAAATTTTCCTCTTACCACAAAAAAATCTAACAAATAGGCCTGAGAAATAGGACAAAGTTTCTGAAAGATTAAACATCACAGCAAAGAAAATCTTAAAGCTCTCCTCCACAAGCTACAATGGGAAAGCTTTAGCACTCATATTAAATAAATAACCTCAACTTGTCTCATCTGCCAAAAATTCTGATAAAAATTGAAGAATAGAGCAAGGTGAGAAAGCCAAATCTTTTATATAAAGTAGTGAATTTTGTGTTGCTGTGTTTTTATATCTGACTCATGGCTGAAAAAAAAATTAATAGGAGCTATAAGCTCTCTATTTGTATCTGTCGATTTGTTTGATGCATAATTTCCTACCTCTGGATGGTAATACAAAATTAACAAATGAAAAATCCTTGAAAGAGCTCTATTCACTTGCTCAAAGATAAATAAGTGCTCATATATAAATTAATACTCCTAAAGTCCTAGAAATTAAGGAAACCAAACTTCTAAGACTTCCAAAATCAAAAGAGTATTCATAAAGTTAAGTCCAAATGTTTAAAAAACTTAAGTGCACAAAATATAGGTAAACCTTCAGCAAACTGAGCTAGTTTAATATTATCGGTTAAATAAAAACAGCTATGTCTTCTGAATTATCAATGTTAAGTACAATGCAAGCACAGTTTTATTCTACTTGTATATTCTCCCTAAATTTAGAAGGTTTACCGATAAAATAAGCTAGCATTATATCTACTAAAAATTTTCAATGATGAAAAATGTAAATTTGTTTTTACCAAATTTCATTATTATTTTGACAAACTATATTTTAAAAATAATTGTGGTTTGTACCATGTTTGAAGACAGTTTCAAAGAACTGTTTGATAACTTAAAGTATGCAAGTATGTAAAGTATGCAGGATGTGATTTGTTAAGGAATTCGAGTGTAGTTTTTCTTAAAGCAAAATGAGTGTTCATCTCAGAATGAGAAGAAGGAATGTGTAGGACAAAACCTCAATGTATGTAGAAAGTTGTAAAAGATTTGTGGAAAGGGAATTTTATTTGCCATGGCCAAGGTTGGCTAAGGTTTGATTGGCTGATGAGATTTTTAAGAGTTTTCTTATCAGACAGTGTCCTCATGCAAAACAAATGTATCTCCCCCCTTGCTGCTTGTGCTTGCTGTGTCCATTTGCTGTGAGTTTTTCTGTGTCTGCCTGTCTCCCTTTGTTGCATCATCTTGCTGTGCCAGCTTGCCTTCACCAGGAGGCCCCAGGAATCGAACCTGGGACCTCCCATATGGTAAAACAGGAGCCCAACCACTTGAGCCACACCCGCTTTCTCTTCCTCTTAATTATATTCATAATATCCTTCAGTTGTTTCAGATCTCTCTACTCTTAAATCCCACTACACAATCACTAGCTTGATAAATGATACAACTGAGCATACAAAACCAGGGTGGAAAGGATGACAAAAATCTCGAACTTCAGCTAACCCTTGAAATCTATGATGAAAAATGCAAGACTTTTAGTGGTGAATGAGAGATTAGCAACACTTGTAACCATTGGAATGATCAAAAGAGGGGAAATTGATGAAAATGTATAAAGGAAGCCCAAGGAGCACCTCAGAGAAAAAAAAAAAAGGAAAAAAATGCCCTCTTGAATTCCTCTTTTGAACTTTGAAATCCGCAATCAAGCCCCTAGTTCATTACCTTGGACCCAATTGAAAATAAAGCCCACCTGCCCTAAATCTGCCCCTAAAAGACAACAAACCCTTCTCCAATCAGTAGGCATCAAGCTACTTTCCTTTTTATGTCTATAAATATCCTCTGCTATCCCTAGAACCCAGAACCGACTTCCATTCTGGCTTCCGTTGCTGCAGCACAACTTTAGTTTCCAGAATAAAATGCCATGGTCTGCAAACTGAACTCCAGTTTTACAGACACCAGTAAAGTCAGTCAGAGCCTGTGAGTTAATCTCAGTGTTAACGCAGCAAGAAGGTTGAAGGAAAGGGACGATATATCCCTGATGGAACTGTTTATTAATTTTAGCAAGTTTATTTCAGTCAGTTAAAGTTGGCAAACCAAATGTAGTAATTGATTGAGTAGATGAAATTCTTCCTCCGGTTCATATTGAACCAATACCCCAGGTATCAGTTAGAAAGAACCATGATATTAAAACGGACATGGCTACAATTCACTCATGCTAACTGCATATTTGTATCAGTTGTATCAGTAATCATTAACTATATGGTGTTGCTAGATCTTCTTTTTAAAAACTTAAGCTTTAGGCCAACATCTTATTAGATTTTCATCATGTTCCCTCCTCCTGGGACACAAGGCTAGCTTTTCAACAATTTAAGGTACTTAGATGGTACCTTAAATGCCTGTAAGGACATCCCATTGAACAACTATCGAAAGAATTGGATTTCCTTCCGTGTTTTTCTTCAGCATGTTACGATGTTATCTAACATAATATTAGAAGTGAAAAGTTCTAGTAGTGAAACTTTGGACAGTTTTGATGGTGTTAGATTTATTACAATACCATTCTAGGTGTTTTGGTAACATAGCATCTACTTTAGAAAGATGATTCAAGTTGCTGTATTTTATTGTCAATTTGCTATATGGAAACAGTGTGATTTAAGAATACAGAGGTGTAGTTTAAAGAACATTGGGTATATAGTCAGGAAACATGGATTCAACTCTAAGTTGACACAGATAATAATGAGCAGATGCAAGAGTCAACCTAACTTCTCTGTCTCCAAAGTCCATGCTCTTATCTTATGTACTCCTGTGTCTCAATTTAGAAAATATTCTAAATTTATATGTATTGTTTCATTTTATTTACCGTCAATTGATTGAAAAGTTTTTCTGTTAAAAGTCTCACCACACTCAGCTAATAATCTGTTTTTCAATTGAGATTTAATTTCAGGCTAATTATAAATTTCCATAAAGTTGTAAGAAATAAATTCAAAGACACATACACATAATTCAGAAATCCTTCACCCAATTTTCCCCCTTGGTAACATCTTACAAAACCGTAGTCCAATATCTCAATAATCAGGATATTGGCATTGATTTAACTGAGATACGAAACACTTCCATTACCAAAAGGATCCCTCAGGTTGCCAATTTATAGCCACATCCAGTTTTCTTCCACCCTTAACCCCTCATTAACCCCCTGGCAACCACTAATCTCTTCTCCATTTCTATAATTTTGTCACATTAAGAAAGTTATATATATGGAATCCTACAGTTTATAAACTTTTGAGATTGGCTTTTTTTCATTCAGCATAATTATCTGAAAGTTCAAGTTTTGGCATGTATGAATATTTCATTCCTGTTTATTGCTGTGTAATATTGCATTATATGGATGTACCTCGGTTTGTTTAACCATTAGTTTGTTGAAGGACATCTGGGCTGTTCCCATTTTTTGGCTATTACTAAGAAAGTTGGTATTAACAACCATGTACTGATTTTTGCGTGTGGATATGCATTTTTATTTATCTAGAATATATGTTCAGAGGTGCAATTGCTGGGTTGGATGGCAGGTGCAGGTTTAGTTTATGAAGAAATTGCCACAATGTTTTCCACTGAGGCTGGACCATTTTACATACTACCAGTAACATGTGGATGATTCAGTCCCTCCTCATTCTCACCAGTACTGGATGTTGCTATTATCATTTATTTTAGTCATTCTGGTTGGTATGCACGGTATTTCATTCTGGTTTTAATCAGTGCTTCTCTCTTGGCTAATGTTGTTGAACATCTTTTCACGTGCTTATTTATCATCTGTATATCCTCTTTCATGAAATATCTCTTCATGTCTTTTGCCCATTGAATTGGTTGATTTTTGCATTGAGTTTTGAGAGTTATTTATGTATTCTATCTATTAGCCCTTTGTCAGCTATGATCTTTCACAAAGTAAACACTTAATTTTGATGAAGTCAAATTTGTCAGTTTTTAAAACGGATTATGCTTTTGTTGTCAAGTCTAAGAAATTTGCCTATGCTAGATCCAGAATATTTTCTCCTATGTTTCTTTTTCTTTCTTTTTTTATTATTTTACTTTCTACATTTAAGTCCATGATCCATTCTGAGTTAATTTTTTTTAAAATGTGTGAGACTCCATTTTTGAAGGCTTCTGTGAATATTAGAACAATCATTTCTTTATCTATGAAATATTTGCTGGGATTTTGATAAGGTTTTAATCAAGACTGTATATCAATTTTGGGGGGATTGACAGCTTTACATTTTCAAGTCCTATATAGCTTTTGTTAAATTTAAACCTAAAGAGATAGTTTTGAACTGTGCATATCCCAGAAAAACATGTTCTTAAAGTTACTCCATTCCCATGGGTGTGAACTCATTGTAAGAGGAACTTTTTGATGAGGGTACTTCAGTTAAGGTGTGTCTCACCTCAACCACGATGAGTCTTAATCCTATTGCTAGAGTACTTTACAAAAGAATGAAATTCAGACAGATAAAGAAAACCATGGGAGCAAGAAGCTGAAATCAATGAAACCCGGAAGAGAAGAGAGAGACTAGCAGATGCCGCCATGTGCCTTGCCATGGCAGAGGAGCCAAAGATCATCAGCAGCTGGACTTTTCTATTATTAACATCTTGCAATAGTGTAGTACATTTGCTACAATTCATGAGCTAATATTTATACATTACTATTGAAGGCCAAGTTTACTTAGGGTTCACTCTTTGTGTTTGATCATGCCTTTTGATGGCTGACTAACATTCCATTGCATGTATACACCATATTTTGTTTATTCATTCATCAGTTGATGGGCATTGGGATTGTTTCCAACTTTGGGCTATTATATATAATGCTGCTGGAAAGATTCATGTGCAAGTTTCTCTTTGGACATATGTTTTCATTATTCTTGGGTATATACCAAAGAGTGGAATTAGTCGTACAGTAATTGTTTTAAATAGTGAAATTGTAGGTTTACAGAAAAATCATGCATAAAATTCAGGTTCCCATATACTACCACAGCCCCCCCACCCACCCGTTATTATTGACACCTAGCATTAGTGTGGTACATTTGTTACAATTGATGAGAGAATATTATTATAATTGTACTGTTAACAATGGTCTTTGGTTACATTAGGGTTCACTGTTATACTGTACAGTCCTATGGTTGTTATTTTTCTATTTTTTATTCTAGTAATATATACACAACCTAAAATTTCTCCTTTTACCACATTCAAATATAATTTAGTGCTGTTAGTTGTGTTCACAATGTTTGTTCTACCATCACCACCATCCACCAAAACTTTTACATCACTTAAAATAGAAACTGTACAATTTTTACACATTCATTCCCCATTCTCTACTTCCATTCTGCACCTGGTAATCTATTTCTAGTTTATGACTCTATTAATTTGCTATTTCTTATTACTTTATGCCAGTGAGCTTACACAATATTTTTCCTTTTGCATCCGGCTTATTTCACTTAACATTATGTCTTCAAGGTTCATCCATGTTGTCGCATGAACCAGAATTTCATTCCTTTTTACAGCTGAATAATATCCCATTGTATGTATATGCTACATTTTATTTATCCATTCATTGGTTGATGGACAAATGGGTTGCTTCTATCTTTTGGCAATTGTGAGTAATGCCACTATGAACATTGGTGTGCAAGTATCTGTTTGATTCCCTACTTTCAATTCATTTGGGTATATACCTAGTACGAGAATGCCTGGTCATATGGTAATTTTATACTTAACATTCAGAGGAACCTCCAAGCTATGTTCCACAGTGGTTGTACCATTTTACATTGCCACCAGCAATGAATGAGTGTTTCTATTTCTTCACAAACTCTCCAACACTAGCAATTTTCCATTTTTTTAAAATAAGGGCCATTCTAGTGGGTGTGAAATAGTATCAAATTATGGTTTTGATTTACATTTCCCTGATGGCTAATGATGCTAAGCATCTTTTCATGTGCTTTGTGGCCATTTGTATATCTTTTCTGGAGAAATGTCTATTCAAGTCTTGTCTCTTGCCTATTTTTAATTAGGTTGTTTGTCTTTTTTGTTGTTGAATTCTATGATCTCTTTATATATTCTGGACACTAAACCCTTAACAGACATGTAGTTTCCAAATACTTCCTCACATTCTGTAGGTTGTCTTTTTGCATTCATGTTAAAGTCCTTTGATTCACAGAAATTTAAATTTTTATGACATCCTATTTATTATTTTTTATTTTGTTGCTAATGCTTTGGGTGTAAAGTCTAAGAAACCATTGCCTAACACAATATCTTGAAGATGCTTCCTTATGATTTCTTCTAGGAATTTTATAATTTTGGTTTTTATATTTAGGCCATTGATACATTTTGAGTTTATTTTTGCATATTGTGCCTTCATTCTTTTGCTTATGGACATCCAGTTTCCCTGGAACCATTTGTTGAAGACAATATTCTTTGCCAATCAAGTGTACTTGGCACCCTTGTGAAAAATCAGTTGGCAATAGATGTGAGGGCTTATTTTTGAATTCTCAATTTGATTACATTTTTCTATATGCCTGTCCATATGCCAGTACTATGCCTCTAAAATAAGCTTTAAGATTAAGAAGTGTGATTCCTCCAACATTGTTCATTTTTTTCAAGATGGCTTTGGCTATTTGGGGTCACTTACACTTCCATATATATTTGATGATTGGCTTGTCCATTTCTTCAAAGAAGGTTGTTGGAAGTTTGATTGAGATTGCATGGAACCTATAAATTGCTTTGGGTAGGAGCTACATCTTAACAATATTTAGTCTTCCAATTCATGGACATGGAATACCCTTCCATTTATTTAGGTCTTCTTTGATTTCTTCAGCAATGTATTGTAGTATTTGCATGCAAGTCGTTTATATCTTTGGTTTGGTTTATTCCTACTTATTGAATATTCTTGTCGCTATTGTAAATGGAAGTCTATTCTGTTTTTCTCTTCAGATTGCTCATGAGTAGAGTATAGAAGCACTTTTTATTTTTAGATGTTGATCTTATACAATGTTGAATAAGAGTGGTGCCAGTGGGCATACTTGTCTTGTTCAGATCTCAGTGGGATAGTTTTCAGACTTTCACCAGTATGATGTTAGTTGTGGGTTTTTCATATATGCCCTTTATCATGTTGAAGAAGTTTCCTTCTATTCATAGCTTTCTAAATATTTTTATCAAAAAAGTGTGCCGCATTGTGTCAAATGGCTTTTTTGTGTCAAATGAGATGATCATGTGCTTTTGTTTCCTTTCTGCTTATGTGGTGTTTTACATTAATTGATTTTCTAATGTTGAACCATCCTTGCATACCTGGGATAAATCCCACTTGATCATGGTGTATAATTCCTTTAAAGTCCTATTGGATGTGACTTTCTAGTATTTTTTTTTTTTTTTTGGTGATTTTTGCATTTATATTCATAAGGAAATTGGTTTCCAATTTTCTATTCTTATGGCATCTTTATCTTTCTTTGGTATCAGGAAGATGTTGGCCCCATAGAATGAGTTAGAGAGTGTTTTAGAGTGTTTTTGAGAGTGTTCCCTCCTCTTCAATTTTTTGGAAGAGGTTGAGCAGAACTGTTGTTAATTCTTGGAATATTTGGTAAAATTCATCTGGGAGGCCATATGGTCTTGGGTTTTACTTTGTTGGAAGTTTTTTGCTAACTATTCAAGCACTTCAATAGTTATAGGTTTGTTGATATTTCTAATTCTTCTTGAGTCAGTGTAGTATGTTGTGATTTTAGGACTTTGTCCAGTTCATTTTGGTTAACTTTTTTTTTTTGGTGTACAGTTGTTCATATAAGAATATAAGGAATATAAGAGGATATATTCCTTTCATTTTTGTAGGGGCAGTAGTAATTTCCTCTCTTTCTCTTCTGATTTTAGTTATTCTTGTCTTCTCTCCATTTTTTTCTTTGTCAGTTTAGTTAAAGGTTTGTCAATTTTATAGATCTTTTCAAAAAAAAACACTTGGGTCTTATTGATTCTATTGTTTCTTCATTCTCTAGTTCACTTCTCTCTCCTCTAATCTTTGTTATTTCTGTTCTTCTGCTCACTTTGGGTTTAGTTTGCTCTTCTTTTTCTAGATCTTCCAGTTGTGGGACTAGGTCTCTGATTTGAGATCTTTCATCTTTTTTAATGTAATCATTTAGATCTGTACATTTCCCTCCCATCACTGCCTTTGCAGTTTCCTGTAAGTTTAGGTACGTTGTGTTTTCTTTTTTATTTACCTCAAGATATTTTCTAATTTCCATTATGATTTCTTCTTTGACCAATCGGTCATTTAATATTACTTGTTTAATATTCAAGTTCTCCCTCTTTTATTAATTTCTGTCTTCATTCCATTGTAGTCTGATGTAGTCTGAGAAGACACATTGTATGATTTCAGTAGTTTTCAATTCATTGAGACTTGTTTTGTGACCTAATATATGGTATCCTAGAGAAATACCCATGCACATTAGAGAAGAATGTATAATCTGTTGCTGTTGGATGAAGTGCTCTATACATGTCTAATAGGTTAGATCTAGTTGGTTTACACTATTGTTAAAGTCTTCTATTTCCTTATTGATCTCCTGTCTAGATGTTCTATCCATTTTTTAAAGTAGTGCTTTAAAGTCTCCTACTATTAATGTAGAGCTGTCTTCTTCTCCCCTCAAATCTGTCAAAATTTACTTTATTAATTTGGGGGATCTGCCATTAGGTGTGTATGTTTAAAAAAAATTTTTTTTTTAATTAGAGAAGCTGTGAACTTACAAAACACACATCCATAATGTGCAGAATTCCCATACATCACCCCTCCACCAAAAACTTACATTGTTAGGAAAGATTTGTTATGGATTATGAAAGAACATGATCAGACTATTACCACTAACTATGGCCCATAGCGTACACTTGGCATATTTTCTCCATACACCCCCTATTATTAAAACTGTGTATTGGTATTGTACATTTGTTATAGTTCATGATAGAAGACTCTCATATTCGTACTGTTAACCACAGTCCATGGTTCACTGTGTTATACAGACCCATGCCTTGTACAAAAGCCCGAATATAAAAGCAAGAACCATAAAACTCCTAGAAGAAAATGTAGGGAAACATCTTCACCTGGTGGAAAGTTGCAGTTTCTTAAATCTTACACTGAAAAAGCACACGAAAAAAATGCTCACTATCTCTAACTATTAGGGAAATGCAAATCAAAGCTACAATGAGATATCACCTCAAACCTCATAAAATGGCCATAAATTAAAAATAATAAAAATCACAAGTGCTGGAGAAGATGTGGAGAAATAGGAACACTCCTTCATTGGTGGGAATGTAGAATGGTATAGCCTCTGTGGAAGAGAGTTTGGCAGTTCCTCAGGAAGCTAAATATAGAAATGATATAAGATCCGGCAATCCTTCTACTAGGTGCATATACATTTTTATTGTTATGTATTCCTGTTGAATTGACCCTTTATCAGTAAATAGTGATCATCTTTGTCCCTCATAATCGTTTTTTGCTTTAAAGTCCATTTTATCTATTATATGTCTGAGATGCTGGCTTCTTTAGCTCCAACTCTGTGATATATGAGCAAAAAGAAAACCCACGGAACCCAACTCTGTGTCATGAAGTCCCTAATTGATCTATCTTCTTCTCTCTACCTTTCAGAGAGTTCATATGTTTTTTTTAATATATATACAATGTCCAAGGTTTTCATCTATGCTGAGCAACAAGTATAGGGAAAAGTATGTCTATTACACCTCCCAGAAGTGGAAGTCTGCATCTGTTTATTATTATTATTATTAGAGAAGTTGTATGTTTACAGAAAAATCATGCAGAAAATAAAGGGATCCTGAATACTGTCCCACTTCTATTATTAATACCTTGCATTAGTGTAGTATCTTTGTTAAAATTGATGAAATAGTATTATAATTGTACAATTACCTATAGACCATGGTTTACATAAAAGTTCCTTGTTTGTATTATATAGTCCTATGTTGTTTTTTGCTTGTTCATTTGCTTTGATGTGATGATTTAAATATCATTTCTTTAACCACTTATACCCACTACTTACATATATTCTGAAACCTTCCCTTGATTGGTGATTTCTTACTGGTTAACAACATGGAGTTGGGACCTGCTGTATCTTGTGGTAACCTCTCATAAAATGTTCTTCTATATACTAGTAGAAAATTTTACTTATAAGACTTAATTTTTCATATTTGAAAAAAAATACCATGATTTTCATAGCTGGTCTCATCAATCATCATTGAACACTTAAGTTTAGAAAATTTCTAGGGTCAAATTCTGCCACTGAAAACTTCTTAATGAAGTTTATTTTTAAGTGGTTGAGACTGTAGTTTATTGCTGTATTTCTTAGAGTGAAGTGCTCTTCTGCAATCTCCTTTAATCAAGGAAGAAGCATCCTAGCAGTCTTCTTACTGTTGTTCTGCATTGATGATAAAGCAGCCATTTAATCTGGGCTGAAGTAATGTCAGGTGACAAATTATTTTACTCATGACTTCATAAATCAAGTGACAGAATGTATGCTGTGTGCTCTGGTTGTTCTGCACATTTTTTATAATTTGTTATTATTCCATGGTAAACTAAGTTGAGCTCCCATGACCTCTTCCCCTTTCTGGTGCTCTCTGTAATTCTATCCAAGTATAAATGCGTGTATATATTTATTATGTACCTTTCAACCACTCAGAAATAGAAATTACAATTTTCAGTAGCTTGGCACTAACATTTATTACAAATACAGAATCATAAGCTAAAAGCCATCATTGTTTATCTATTTTTATTCCTTTTTGCCTTTCCTAATAGTGACTAATTCTATCAGAGTTTGGTTTTATTTGGAAGCCAAAAATAGGTTCTACGTACTTACATAGGTATATAGCAATATATTTCACAGTTGGAAATGTGTAGCTTTTCTGAATTATGATAATAAAGCATTGGCACTAGTTTACATAAGCCACACACACAGAAATCAAGCACAGAAAAGGTCACATTAAAATGGCACTTTATTTCATGTGGCTGTTAAATTCAGACTCTAACCCAAGGGCTATACAAATTAATATGGTTGCAAGTGAGAAATGGAAAAAGTAATTATGAAGTTACAAAGAACAGGAGGTTATTTTATACAGGTAATTTCAAAATGGAGAATAATTGAATCAAGAGAAGAAAGCTATGACAGATGACAGGGAATGCTGAAGAACAGATTTTTTAAAAAGACCCAAGCCTAATGGGAAGTGTAAAAACAGCAAAAAGAGGGTCACAAAGAACTTTGGAAATAAAGAGATACATTTTCTTTATGACATGAAAGCCACCAAAATTATTTGGAAAAAGATTAAACATTAGTTAACAAGGAACTTTCTCCCTCCCATGAATTCAAAGCTTTGATTTCTAATAGTAAACATGGAGTTACATTCATCTGTCCCCAATGAAATGATCTTCTGGCCTCTTTGGCATAAGTTTCTTCTAGCTGCATAGGAGGTCAACTCTTTCTCTCTCCTCTAAGATTGGAGATTATATAGGTTTGTTCTAATCAAATACAGTAGTATAAGTGTTTGGCATGAATTACAATGAGAAATCTTAACTGAGAGGGTTGGGAATGAGGGATAGAATGTTTCTAGTTTCTGCAAGTTTTTGCATAGATCTTTTAGGAGATATGGCATCATCTCAAGCATTAAATGTGTACCTGTGTAGGTTTTCTTGAGAAGGGGGAGGTGAATAAGGAGGGATGGGACAGAAGATCTTGTTCAAAATGGAAAATAGGGAAAGGGGAACACAAAAGAAAGGAAGGTTTAAGGCCTCTGCTTTGAGAAGAGTCGCCTTGATCATATATTTCAGATCCTATAGCCCTGTCAAAGATGCTCTGGCTATTTCTCTTTTAATAGGAAAAGAAATTTATAAACAAGAAAAATCTCAACAGAACCTGGAGAAAGAGCAACATTATATTTACACAAACTAGGCTAGCCAGCAATCACTAAACCAGCAACTAGGAGGCAAATACATTAACTAGAGAGGGGTAGCATTTGGGGATACCAGAACCCAGGCTCAGATACGCATGCATTGTGTTTCACTTACTCTGTTACAGCACCCACAATGACCTGTGAGGTTGGTTTTCAGTGATCTCACAGTATTGTAAACAACTCCCCACCCCACACCTTTTTCCTTTCGTCAACTTCACTAATCACACAATCATTACTGAAGTGGGACACTGATACCACAAAACAGCCCTGGCTACCGGCCTCTCCACAAGTCAAGCAGGGGAAGTCCAGAATTTTGAAAAGTTAAGAATTCTAGTCCTTGTTTCACATATATAGATTACTGATCAGAACAGGAGCGTTCCAAGCATACAGGAGGGGTTTCATTATCAAAATTTATGCATACCTGACTCCAAGATGTTTTTCTCATTGGTTAAAATTCTAATTTTGGTCACATATCTATAAAACACAAAATCTCCCATTTTAACCTTTTAAGTGCACAATTCAGTTGTACTAGTTACATTCAAAATGTTGTGCTATCATCACCACCAACCATCACCACAATTTTTGTCATTATCTCAAATAGAACTCTATTCCCGTCAATCAGTCATTCCCCATCCCTTCCCTCCCAGCCCCTGGTAACCTCTAATCTACTTTCTGTCTCAACGAATTTGATTATTCTAGGTATTTCACATAAATGGAATCAAACAATATTTGTCCTTTTCTGTCTGACTCAATTGTCTTAAAGTAATGTTTTCAAAGATCTCTGGCGTTGTAGCACATGTCAGAACTTCATTCATTTTTATGGCTGGATAATATTCCATTGTATGTATATGCCACATTTTGTTTATACATTCATCTGTAAATAGATCCTTGAGTTGTTTCCACCTTTTGGAAATTGTGAACAGTACTCCTATGAACACTGGTGTACACATATTTGTTTGAGTCCCTGTTTTCAATTTTTCCAAGATTTTTACACACAGGCACACACACACACAGAAGGAATTTTGTGTTGTAGACCTAGCCTAATCCACTGAAGGATGGGTCTGGCATGTAAAATGAGTCCAGTGCTCGATGATAAGAAGTTCATATCAGGAATCCTTTAATACATAGATAGAAAATCCCTGGATTCCTCTTTGACCTTTTTGACTGGCCCATCCTCTGCTAACCTCTGAATTAACTTACTGTGTGGACTCATTTTCCACCTTCCATCATGGATGACTCAATGAAAACATAGTCATAATGAAATGTTTTTAAGGTGTGGTAGGGGTTTCAAGAGCTCAGTTTGGGAGAAGAACCAACTCTCATTGACAAATAAGATAATTCAACAAGCTACGCACTCCACAGTGTTCTTCATGATGATAAAGCAACCACAAAAACAAAATCTTTTCCTGATGCACAGATCTGCAGCTGCTGCTGATTGTCCCTGAAATTGCCCATGTACTTGAGAACATAGTATAGTAATGAGGACCTTTTAGATTAAAATATCCAAAATATAAAATGAGAATATTTATATTAATAAAGGATATTTAAAATACTGAAGATATATAATTCACACACAGCTTGCGATGGAGGTATCCTGAAGAAAGTGAACCCAAGGCACAAATATCCAAGGAAGCAAATAAATAACATCCTATCAGGCTACAATGTATTGGGAGTGAGCCTAGAAACAGAGTCTGCAATTGCTTCCTGTAGCACTTTGGCAGTTTGATGTAATTATGAATTCCAAAAATATATATTGGATTATGCTTGTAAACTGGTATATTAAGGTGGGCATGATTAAGTTATGATTAGGGCGTTAACTGGGCCACGTTAGTAGGGCATTGAGCTCCACCCCTTGGTGAGTGGGGGAATAAAATATAAAAGGCATGGCAAGAACAGAGTTGAAGCAGTTTTGATGTTGGAGTTTTGCTGTTGGAGAGAAGGCCCCGGGGTAGAGATAAGCCATTTGCCTGAGAGTTCACAAATGGCCTTGTGGAGAGAAGCAAAGCCTAGAGAGCCTCATAGCCTACAGCTGACCTTGTGGAAGAAACAGAGGAGCTAAGCCAGGAGAGAAACACAGCCCTGGGAAGAGAGGAACCCAAGAAGTCTGAACCGTGGCAAACGTCAGCAGCTGTCTTGCTCCAACACGTGGCAATGGACTTTGGTGAGGGAAGAAACTTATGCTTTATGGCCTGGTAACTGTGGACTTCTACCCCAAATAAATACACTTTATAAAGACCAACCAATTTCTGGTATTTTACATTAGCACCCCTTTGGCTGACTAATACACTTCCCTAGCACTCCCTTTTGCCAACCATCACACCCCATTGCTTTGGACAGTTTGCAACCTCCTGGGAGGAGTCAAGATGGAGAAAGACCCTGCCTGACTTCTGAAAGGATCCCTTGCATAGCTTCTGAGTTGGATCCATCAATCTGGTCTCATGCTTTATCTTCTCACGCTGGCATAGGAAATATTATATGTCTCTAATGAAAGAAAATTCTCTCCCTAGGTCACTTTTCCATTCTAGAACGTAAAATGCTAGTGATTCTGGAAATGGAGCCTCAGAGATAGCAGGTGCGGTTCCTGGAAGGGGTTTCCATGTAAGTTTTCACTTGATTTGGGCACAGTGTGGTTGGAATACCTATGTTCACCTCTCTCTCCAACCAAGGGGGAGTTAGTGAATTGGGGTTCTCTAGAAAAACAAAGCCAACAAGCTATAAATATATATATATACACACACACACACATATACACACACACATATATACACATATATATAGCTATTAAGATATTTCTTTGCTTATCAAGTATTTTTTGTCAGATGATAGATATTTTGAATACCATATTTGAGTGTTTGGATTTGTGTTGTCTTCCTTTAGTAGTGTTATAGTTTGGTGGGTTATTATGTTACTTTTAGATGAACTTGATCCACTTGAGGCATGTTTTTAAACTTTGTTAGGGTGGGTCGTGTTAGCCTTTAATCTAGGGATACTAAGCTATGAAATTTTGAGGGATGCTGTTGAATTTCCTGCCTTTCCAGCTAGCCTGCTACTCTGCTTGGTAGGAACTCAATCTCTCAGTGTGTGCGAGTTCTGGGATTAATTTTCTGCCAGTTTTTCTTTGATTGGAGCCTTTGTGAGGTTTTACCCTTGGTATGCACAATTTAATATTCTGCCATAGATTTGAGGCGATCCTTCTGCAGAATTCTGGAGCCTGCCCCAGGATTACTTCCTCCTTTCAGTCAATCTGACCATAATTCCAGCTCTGTTGATCTCCCCAAGCTACTGTCTCCTGCTTGGACTATCCCCCCTGCTCAGGAAGAGTTGGGATATGAGGATGTCAGGTTCAACGTCAGGCTCAATTTGTTTGCCACCTTCTCTCAGTAAGCAAAGTGCTGTGGTGCCTTTGTCCAAGATCTGAAAACAGTTGTTTTAGATATTTCACCCTGGTTGATTGTTTACTGTAAGAGGACAAGTCCAAGAATTCTTTATGGGAGGAAGACACATCTTGAAGCTCAATCTTTTTCAAGCTTCTGTTACTAGGGCAGTTCTGGATTGGTCAATATGTTGGAGCTAGTTAGTCTAATACTAAGGCATGACTTTACTGAATGCCTAGCTGTTCCACGGAGTATCTCCAATACGGTTGATTGGAACTCAAATATCTCTCAACCCTATGGGAGTTCTAGATCTTCTTTAGGTTAACCCTATGTTAGTTTTCCTTTGCCTGGTCTCAAGGAGTTTCACCCTACACATGCAGATCTTAGTACTCAGCAAAAGCTCCAAGATTTGGGGGGCTCTATCTCTGCCTTGCTCTCTTTCTTCTGTAGAACTCTGCCCCACAGATTCCAGCCATAAGGCTTCCCTGAGCTCCAGTTATTGTCTCCTCAACTGAGTGAGACTTCCATGCTCTGCTTCGGTCCCCTCTGCCTCCTATCTTAAAGGGCTTCCAGGCAGAAAGCAATGGCAGTGAGGGCTCACCTCATTTGCTTCCCTTTTCTCAGGGTTGAGTCCTTTCTTACCAATTGTCCAATATTTGAAGACAGGTGACTCATATATTTTGTGCAGCTTTCTGGTTGCTTATGGTAATTGAGGCACCAGTTATCCTGTCATGACATAACCTAATTTGTGATATAGGCATTGATTTGTTTACTCTATTACAGCCTTTGCAATTATAATTACCATTACTGAGTACTTTCTAGCTATGCATTTTGCATATGAGATAGGTATTCATATTCCTATTTAATGGATTACATAAACTGAAGCAAAGATAGTTTACATAGATAACATATCTTAGGTCACACAGCTAATAAGCATCTGAGGCAGGATTCAAATGTGTGACCAACTCCAAATCAAGGCCATGTTTATACCCCTATGATATATTAACCTAAAATGCCATTACACAAGTGACTTAAAAGGCAAAGTTCATCTTTCGAAAACTTTGACTCCAATGAGAACTTTGTAAACTAGAAAGCATTAAAGAAATATAAAGAATGGTGATAAACTTGAAGATGATGAAGACTTGGGAAAGAGGCTTTTGAATGGATTACATGCTACTATTTATTATATAGCCCAAGATATATTTACAAATAAGGAAGCATTTTCTAATTTGGAGTATTGTCTAATGCAGTTCTTTCCTTAGACATCATTTATTGAGTACCTTTTGTGAAGGCTCAGGAGATAAAGAGAAAATAAAACATAGTCTCTATTCTGGAAGAGGGTGACAACTCTCAACTGTTAACTGGCCCCTCTTTAAATTTATTACCACAATTCTCAAGTGGGTCTTTTTCACTGCCTGGCAATCCTATAAATTTCTATAGTTAAGTTATACTCCTACTCTCTGACATGTCTATTTTACATCTCCTCCACCCTCCTCAAATGCCTAACATTCCTCTCCCACCTCACTATTAGCTCATGACAACTCATCTTATTTTACTTAGAAAATGGAAATCCTAGGGGAGGAAACAATAAAAACAGCCTACCTCCCTCCCTAAGGAGGTGCTTTGCTTTTCTTCTTTAAAATGGATGAACTGTCCATGTGGCTTCCAAATCCCTCTGTTTTTGCTCTAGATAGCATTCTTTCTTGCTTCCCCTAAAACTTTATCCTACAATCATCCCCTCTCTCTTTGGCATCATTATTTTGTCTCTCTCTTCTAGATCATCTGTTAGCAAACATATATAAAAATATATAGGGGACAACCAGCAAGATGGCAGCAGAGTAAGGAGCTCCTAGTGTCAGCTCATGCTACAGGGCAATTAGTAATCACCCAGAGCTACCTAAAGCACGGGCTGCAGGAGACCAGAAGAGCATGCTGCAGAATACTTGAAAGAGTGGAAGGAGGAGACTGCCCATCTGCAGAGAAGATTCGTGAGCAGAGCACTCCAAGCCATGGAGGCCAGTGCCCATCCTCCACTGGAGGCACAAGCTGCCTGGGGAGCTATTCGGTGGCTGGAATTGGAAGCTCCACTTCCCAAAAACGGGGGAGGAAGAGACAGCTGGGCACCAACTTCAGCTACTGATTAGTAAACTCAGCTGATTAAAGTATAACCCTAAGAACAGCTAAAGTTTGAACCTGTCCAAGTCAGAAGAAGGCCGGTACCGCCATTTTAACTCCGCCCCTGGCACAAGGGGAAGCCGGGCTGACTGAAAATCACAGTGCTGGTAGGGACCAGCTTCTTTCACTCAGGTGGAATTGCAGCTTTAGCCTAAGCCCCAGCCCCACCTCCAACAGGGAGGAAGCTGCGGGGAGCTGTGAGAACCTCTCCAGGAAAATACAGGCCACGCCACAGAAGCTGGTGATCATCCTACCTGGCAGAGCAAGCTGCCTCAGGAGCTATTTTATGGCCTAAGTTGGAAGCTCCATTACCAAAAACAGGGGAGGGAGAGACAGTTGGCCACTGACTTCAGCTACTAATTAGTAAATTCGGCTGGCTAAAGTATAACTCTAAGAACAGCTAAAGCTTGAACCTATCCAAGTTGGAAAGAGGCCAGTAGCTGCCATTTTGACTCTGCCCCTGACAGGAGAGGAAGCCAGGCTGACTGTAAATCACAGTGATGGTAGGGGCAGGCTTCTTTCACCCACATTAGCCTGCAGCCTTAGCCTAAGCTTCAGCCCTACCTCTAGCAGGGAATAGGTTGGCAGACCTTGTACCAGCCTCTCCGGGTAATTGCAGGTACATTTGGCTGGCACAGACTAAACAGTCAGAAATCTACTGGGGCAACTGCAGCCACTTTGGACCCACATGGCATAGACTGCTGCCCAGATCTGCAGCTCCATCCCTGCCTCAGGCAGGGAAAGAAGGGATGTGAAGCTTCATCAGTCTCTCTAGGCAACTAAGGTCTAGGCCTGCACGACTTGGATCATTACACATGGCTGTGGTTCTGTCCCTACCCCTGGCAAAGGAGAAAGTTGCGAGAAGCTTCATCTGTCCCTTGGGCAATGCGGGCAGCTTGAACCTCCACAACTTACATCTCCAACTACATCCTTGGCTCCTCCTACACAACCAGCAAGGGAGAAAGGACAAGAAAGCCCTAAACTAAAGAGAGAAACTGCACCCAGAATAAATACATCTAGTAAGCCAGATGCCAAGACACCAACAAAAAATTAAATCCACACCAAGAAACAGGAAGATATGGCCCAGTTAAAGGAACAAGATAAGCCTCCAGATGACACAAAGGAGTTGAGACAACTAATCATAGACATTCAAACAAATCTTCTTAATAAATTCAATGAGATGGCTAAAGAGATTAAGGATATCAAGAAGACACTGGATGAGCACAAAGAAGAATTTGCAAACATACATAGAAAAATAGCAGATCTTATAGGAATGATAGGTGCAATAAATGAAATTAAAAATACACTGGAATCATATAATAGCAGATTTGAGAAGCAGAAGAAAGGATTGGTAATCTTGAAGAAATGGCCTCTGAAAG
>JAQZBX010018916.1:0-34201 GCA_029593785.1 Cabassous unicinctus
AGGCCAGATTTTTGTTCTAGAAATCTATCTCTAATGTTAGTGAGAAAAATAATCACCTGAGGGGGTGAGTAAAAGTAAGGCTATCATTGAAATAATGAGGGAAATGAAGACAGTTGAACAAAAGAGGCACCCACCAGAGTAGACTGAGGTAGACTCTTCACAGGACTTAGTGAATGATTCCATAGAGAGAGGGAAAAGAGGAGAGGGAGGATAGGCAGAGGAAGGAACCCAGAAGAGCTCCAATGTCTCATTGTAGCAGCTCAGGAAAATAAAGAGCATACTTCCACAAGATAGAATATAATGACCTACAAACTGTTATTTGGCTCTGACTACAAAGGCTATAGGATCTACAATTAGATGAATAAGAGGGATGGCCTTGGAGAAGAAGAGGGTTGTGAGTTGAGTTTGATATATGAACAAGATGCACATTGTGATCACTATAATGAAGTCATAAGATGAATTCACAGCGTAAATATACAGGGCTTGAGTGACACAACTGTGTAGTAGGATATTTCGTTGGGTACTCCTTCATGTGTTTGTTTATCTACTTATTTACGTTGCACTTGATTCCCTAAAGGACTGAAAACACCAAGTGATTCCTATATACTAAACCATAGTTGGAAAGAGTTCAAAATAACCTAAAATACTGTGAGGATAAGATGCGTTAAAACACAAAGTCAAGCTACACCGCATTGTCATGCACTGCTTGTCAACAGTTTGGGAAACAGCTGTTTTGAACAGGTCATTTTGACCAAATATACTCAGTAACTAAGAGGTCACAAAGCAGAGCTTAAACAGATAACAAGCCTTGAAATAACAAGTTTACTTAGTCACTGAATTCTACTCCAATTGGAAGGATAGATCTATTATTCCAAACAAAATTACCTACAGTGACATTATTCTCCCAAGTGTTATATTTAAGATGACAGTGCACATTAAACCACCTTCTATAAGGAGTCATGATTATTGTCTTTGCTATAGTTTCAGGTTAAGTCTAATTATATTTTCACTAATAGAGACCCTACATGGAATTATTGTACCTATAAGAAGTGTTAACTGATCATATAAACATGTAATGCAGCCAAATAGCAATGAAACGAATGATTTTAGACTACATCATAAAAAGTAGAAGAGTGAGTATTTAGTCTATCTACATCATGAAAAGTAGATGAGTGAAGGATTCAAGTCATTAATATGATGAATGCAGAAGGAACTAGAGCCATTGCATGTAGGCAGAAAAGATTTATAAGGGGAAATAGTAGTTATCCTCAAATATTTGAGATAATTTAATCAAAAGCTGGGATTAGATACTTTATATGACCTCAAGGGGTAAAATAAGTTTGTTATTGGAAATTATAGATTGGTTTATTTCAATCAAATATATATGAGAAACTTTAAAATATACTGCCTATGAATGGAATGATTTGAATCATGTTATATTTATTTTCCCATTTCTGAAAATTCAAAGACAGCTGAAAGACCACCATTGTGGGTTTTGTAGAGGGAACACATTCCAACATGAGCCAAGGGGCTCCACCACTTACCAGCAGTGATACCTTAGTCAGGCTACATTCCTTTTGAGCTTCATTTATTCATCGTAAAACTGCAATAATACCACATATCCTACAGAGTAATTGTGAGGAACATATTTGATAACAGAATCAGAATGTGCCTGGCATATAATGAGCCCTTAACAAACATTAGTGGAATATGAATCCAAAAGATTCAACTGGGTTTCTGACAAGAACCAGTTAAAAGATATCTTGAAGAACAAAGGAAGCAGAATTAAAAGTATGTGTTAAGACAACTGCACAGACTTCTGACTGACCAAGATGGTGGTGTAAGACACTCCTAAGGTATCTTCCACACAGAATATTGGAAAAAACTAGCAAAAACTGGCAGAAGCATCTTCCTCAGAACTCCAGAAAACAGGTAAAAGGATGCAGTAACTGGGCAACTGCCAAATCAGGAAAATACAGCTTTAATTTTAGGTTGTAAAAATGTTACTAGAATAAAGATTTAAAAAAAAAAAAAAAGGACTGTACAACACATACAGTGAACCCTATTGTAAACTATAGACTATAGTTAACACAGTACAATTATAAAAATGTCCTTTCAGGAATTGTAACAAATGTACAACACTAATGAAAGGTGTTAATAATAGGGTGATATATGGGAACTCTGCATTCTATGCATGATTTTTCCAATTTGTTTCAACAAGAGGAAGTAACAATTATGAATATATATACACCTAACAGCAGAGGCCCAAAATATATGAAGCAAATACTGACAGTTTTGAAGGGAGGAATTGACAATTCTACATTAATAGTAGGAGACTTCACTTTACCACTTTCAATAATGGATGGAACATCTAGACAAAAGATCAACAAGGAAATACAAGACTTGAATGATGCTTTAAACCAACTAGACCTAACAAACATACATAGAACACTTCACCCAACAACAACAGAATACATATTATCTCTAGTGCACATGGGTCATTCCCCAGGATAGACCATATCTGAGGTCATAAAACAAGTCTCAACAAATTTAAAAATATTTAAATTATACAATGTATCTTCTCCAACAACAATGGAATGAAGCTAGAAATCAATAACAGAGTGAGATATAGAAATGTCAAAAAATGTGGAAATTAAGCAGCATACTCTTAAATAACCAAGGGGTATAAGAGGAAATCACAAGGGAAAGTAGGAAACAACTTGAGGTGAATTAAAATGAAAAGAAAACATACCAAAATTCTGGGATGTGGCAAAGGCAGTGCTAAGAGGGTAATTTATAGCTTACATTGAAAAAGAAGAAAGATTTCAACCACACACCTAACTTGAAAACTGGAAGAACTAGAAAAGAAGAGCAAACTAAAACCCAAACAAGCAGAACTCAAGAAATAACAAAGATTACAATGGAAATAAGTGAAATAAAGAACAAAAAAACAATAGAGAGAATCAACTAAACCAAAAGTTTGTTCTTTGAAAAGACCAATAAAATTGACAAATCTTTATCAAGACCGATGAAGAAAAAAAGAGGACACAAATAACTAAAACCAGAAATATAAAGGGGGAAATTATTACTGATCCCACTCTAATAAAAAAGGACTATAACAGTATACTATGAACAATTGCAAGTCAATAAATTAGACAACCTAGATGAAATGGATAAATTCTTATAAACACACAAAGTGTCTACACTGACTCAACAAGAAATGGAACTATCTTATTGATAACTAGCAAAGAGATTGAAACAGTAATCAAAAACATCTCAACAAAGAATAGCCCAAGAACAGATGGCATCACAGCAGAATTTTACCAAACATTTCAAAAAGTCTTAACATCAATCCTGCTTAAACTCATGCAAAACAGTGAAAAGGAGGAAACACTAATTCATTCTACGAAGCCAACAACACCATCAGACAAAAGGCAAATAAAGATACCACAAGAAAAGAAAATGGCAGATCAATAGCTCTTATGAATACAAATGCAAAAGTCCTCAACAAAATACTAGCAACTCAAATCCCACAACACATTTAAAGAATTATATACCATGATTAAGTGGGATTTATACCTGGTATGGAAGGTTAAATACAACATAAGAAAATAAATTAATGTAAAATACTGCATTAACAAAATGAAGAGAAAAAAAGCCATGATAATCTCAATTGATGCAGTAAAGAAATTTGACAAATCCAGAAGCCTTAGTTTTCTATTTGTTTCTAAATACACACTTAGAAAATGAGGAACAGTTTGATGATATGATAAAGGGCACATATGAAAAACCCGGAGGTAACATCCTTCTTAATGGAGAAAGACTGAAAGCTTTCCCTGTAAGAACAGAAAGAAAAAAAGGATGCCCACTGTCACCACTGTTATTCAGCATTGTACTAGAACTTCTTACCAGAGCAATTAGGCAAGAAAAAAGAAATAAAAGGCATCTAAATTGGAAAGGAAGAAGTAAAACTTTCCGTGTTTACAGATCACATGATCTTATTTATAGAAAATCCTGAAAATCCACAACAAAGCTACTAGAGCTGATAAATGAATTCAGCAATGTTGCAGGGTACAAGATTAACAGGCAAATATCAGTACTGTTTCCACACACTAGTATTGAACTAACCTAAGAGGAAATCAAGAAAAATAATTCTGTTTACAATAGCAACAAAAAGAATCAAATATCTAGGAACAAGTTTAACAAAGTTTGTAAAGAACTAATATGCAAAAACTATAAAACATTACTGAAAAAATTTTTTAAAAGATGAGATAAATAGAAGGACAGTCCATGTTCATGGATTAGAAGACCATATAATCTTGATATGTCAGTTCTACACAAAACAATCTTAAAATTCAGCACAATTACAATAAAAATTCTAACAGCCTACTTTGCAGAAATGGAAAAGCCAATTATCAATTGTATACAGTAGATATCCAAAAGAATGAGAGAGGATCACGATCTCATGCCCTATACAAAAGTTAATTCAAGATGAATCAAAGACGTAAACATAAGAGCCAAGACCATAAAACTCCTAGGAGATAATGTAGGGAAGCATCTACAAGATGGTTTTATAAACTTTATACCCAAAGCATGAGCAATGAAAGGAAAAATAGACAAATGGGACCTGCTCAAAATTAAATATTTTGCACTTCAAAAGAGTTTGTCAAGAAAGTGAAAAGGCAACCTACCCAATGGGAGAAAATATTTAGGAACCATTTATCCAATAAATGTCTAATATCCAGCATATATAAAGATATTCTACATCTCAAAAATAAAAAGACAAACAATCCATTTTAAAAATGTGCAAGAGATTTGAATAGACACTTCTCCAAAGAAGAAATACAAATGACTAAAAAGCACATGAAAAGATGCTCAACATCACTAGCTATTAGGGAAATGTATATCAAAACTACAATGAGATATCATCTTACACCTAATAGACTAGTGGCTATTAAAAAACCAGAGAACTCCAATGTTGGAGAGGTGGAGGAAAGGAAACACTCATCCACTGCTGGTAGGAATGTAGAATAGTGCAGCCATTGTCGAGGACAGTTTGGTAGTTCCTCAGGAAGGTAACTATAGAACTGCCATATGATCCAGCAATCCCACTTCTGGGTATATGCCCTGAAGAAATGAAAGCAGGGACACAAACAGATATATGCACACCAATGGTCATAGCAGCATTATTCACTATTGCCAAAAGTTGTAAGCAACCCATGTGTCCATCAAAAGATGAGTGGTAAGGAAATTGTTGTATATACATACAATGGAATATTACTCAGCTGTAAAAAGGAATACAATATTAACACATGGGACAATATAGATGAATCTTGAAGACCTTATGTTCAGTGACATAAGCCAGTCACTGAAGGACAAATATTATATGACCTCACTGATATGATTTAATCAAATTGAGCAGGAAAATTTGTGGGTAAATATCTACAGCTATTGTGGGTAAATTCTACAAGAGGGTAAATGGAAGGACTTCTAAGAAGACTGAGTATAGCGTTCAAAGTCCAGTATTTTCAGAGTAGAATCTGGAAGATAGGTTATCAATAGACAGAAAGGGAGTAGAGGGTAGCAAAATCTATGATAAGGTGCAAAGGGGTGGTTGGACAGTAGATGGGGGTGATAGTGATACAATTGTATGCTTGAGTTTAATGGTATAGGAATGTGAGAGGGAGTAGGGTAGGAGGTTTTGGTTGGACTATCCATGGAACTGAGGGGAGGGTTGAAGGAAGAAGCAGGTGAACTCTGGGTATTTGTAGGTCTGTGGTCAAAACAACAATGGTGGGAATGTTCTTTTAGTAAATATGACAGGGAAGTGTTACTGGTGCAGGGCATAGGGGATAAGAGGATATGAGGGATAGGTTGCACCTGGGGCATGCCTTTATGGAATATGAAAGCATTCATTTTGTCACAGTGTGATATATCAGTGGGTGGAGACCCTCATAATAAACAAGAAAATATTAAACTCCATCCTGAGGAGTCCTGCTATGTTCTCAATTAGAGGGGCAAGAATCTCTCAAGAATATAGGCAGTGCCTAATAAAAGAAAACAGACCAGTATGTCAAGTCCTCAGTATTATTACATGTTACTATGAACCTTATTCTTCAAAAGTTGAAACTTAGTGGTTACCATAGGTTCCGAGGGGAGTGGGGAGGAAGACTAGAATAGATGCCACATAGGACATTTTTAGGGCATTGGAATTGTTCTGCATGAGCTTACAATGACAGATAAAGGCTATTTTAAATTTTGTCAAAACCTATAAAAATGTACGGCTCAAAATGTAAACCATAATGTAAACCATGACCATGGTTAGTAGCAGTTCTTCAATATTTGAAAATCAATTGTAACAAATGTACCATACACATGTAAAATGTTATTAATAGAGAAGAGTGGGAGAGTGGGAGGGGGTTGGGTATATGGGAATCCACTATATTTTCTATGTGACTTTACTGTAACCTAAAGAGAAAAAAATAAGACAGTGGAGTAACATATGAAAGAAACTGTCAATATGTATAAATGATAATAGATCTTATGGTGGTGAAAGACACAATGAAAAAAATTTTCATTTCTTTTATTATTATTATTTTTTGTATTTTATTTGTAATTTTTATTATTATTTTATTTTATTATTATTGTTATTTGCTTATATTGGGGGCTTTCTTTAAGGGGAGATTTTGGATCACAGAAGGGTCACAACTGTGGCAGGGGAGGATCACTGGTGCAGGGTGTCAGTGATGGGTGGATGTGCAGGGAGGGGTGCACCTACGGCATGCCTTTATGGCATATGAATATGTTCACATGGTCATGGGGCATTGTCTTGGTGGGTGGAGACCCTTAAAATAACCGAAAGAATATTGAATTCCCATCCTGGGAATTCCTGCTACATTCTCTAATAGAGAGGAAAAATCCCTTGAGAATATGGGCAGTGCCTAGCAAAGGAGGAAAGACTATTAAGCCAGGCCCTTGATATTGATGATTGTGCTTATGAATCTTTGCTTGTGATATTGAAACATAGCCTAGTATTATATATTGCCTGAGAGTTACCTCCTGAAAGTATCCTTGTTGCTCAAATGTGGCCTCTTTCTAAACTAAAATCAGCATATAAATGTACAACCTTCCCCCTAGTGTGGGACATGACTCCCAGGGATGAGCCTCTCTGGCATCGAGGGATTATTACAAAGCACCAACTAGTGATGCATCTGGAAAAATAACTTGTCCAAAAGGGGGAAATATTAAATACAAATGAGTTTTTAATGGCTAAGAGATTTCAAAGTGAGTCAGGAAGTCATTCCAGAGGTTATGATTATGCACTTCTCAGCAGGATCTTATTGACTGCCACAGTAAACAGTGCCTCAAACAGTGGGGTTACTGGGGGCTCTAGAGATATCTAGACACTATAGGCAGGACAGACAATCAGGATTTCGGCACCCTGTCAGTGGACCTTACTTTGGAATATATGCTCCCCAATGTAACAGAGTTAGATTCATTTATAATTTCCCTACACAAGGGTCATCTACTCTTTTACTTGAACCTATAATTAGCACTATACTTATTGAATATTGCCCCAAAGACTTAAATCTTCGATCTGTTCATGTGCCAGTTGAGCCCTGAGTCTCAACAGAATTGCAACACCTACCTTTCAGTTCACTCAGGAAAAATAATAAAGGGATGATGATGGACAATGCCCATCCCAAAAAAACAGATAGTGTCTACAACTGCAGGCAAGACAGTTCCATCCACCTGCTACATGGGATCTGAGCCCCCTCTCAATCAGAAACAGAGTGGCATCACCATCCCAAAATCCTCAATTGAGGAATGAACAGACATGAGGGGGAGATGCAACTATGGACTAAAGTAGACTTACTATTGTTCTAACAATGGAAGAATTTGTACCTTTGATATGGAGACAGTGACCACCAGAGGTTCTAATGGAAGGGAGAGGGAAGAATAGGTGTAATATGGGGGCATTTGGGGGACATTGGAATTGTCCTGCATGATGTTGCAGTGATGGATATAGGCCATTGTGTATTTTGTCAAAACCTATAATAAAATTATAAAATAATGTCTACTGTAATGTAGACTCTAGTCCACAGTTGGTAGCAATGCTTTAATATGTGTTCATTGATTGTGGCAAATGTACCACACTAATGAAAGATATTTTTAGTGTGGGAAGTTGTGGGAGGAGGAGGAGGTAAGGTATATGGGAATTCTGTAAATTTTGATGTAGCTTTTATGTGGTTTAAAGTTTCTTTTTAAAAAAATTGTATATGGGTAGCTAAGGGACCTGGAATCACCAAATCATCTTGAAAAAAAGAACAAAATTGGAGGACTCACACCTCCCAATTTTAAACCTTAATGCAAAGCAACAGTAATCAAACAGCATGATACTGGCACAAGGACAGATATATAGACCAATGGACATATAGACTAGTTGAAAGTTCAGAATTCATCCCTCAGGTTCATGGCCAACTGATTTTTTGACAAGCCTACCCAGTCTACCCAATGGGGAAAGAATAGTCTCTTCAAAAAATGGTCCTGGGAACACTGTATATCCTTATGGAAAACAATGAATGGGGACTCCTACCTCACGCCTTATACAAAAGGAACTAAAAAATGGATCAAAGGTATAAATAAAAGAACCAAGACTATAAATATCCTAAAAGAAAACAAAGGAAAGCATCTTCAGGACCTTGTGTAAGGCAATGGTTTCTTAGAATGTTCATAAAAAGCATGAGCAAGAAAAGAAAAATATATATAAATGGACTTCATCAAAATTAAAAACTTTTGTGCATCAAGGGACTTCATTTTTACCTGAAAGTAAAAAGACAACTTAGATTGGTAGAATATATTTGGAAGCTACATATCCGATAAAGTTTTAATATTCACAATATATAAAGAAATCCTACAACTCAACAACAAAAAGACAAACAAGCCAATTTTTAAAATGGCTAAAACACTTGAAAAGACATCTCTCCAAAGAAGACATACAAATGGCCAAGAAGCCCATGAAAAGATGCTTAAGTCATTAACCATCAGGGAAATGGAAATCAAAACTACAATAAGATACCATTTCATACCCAGTACAATGGCTACTATTAAAAAACAAAATTACAAGTATTGAGGAGGATGCAGAGAAAAAGAAACACTTATTCATTGCTGCTAGCAATGTAAAATGGTGCAGATTCTATGGAAGACAGTTTGGTAACTACTCAGAAAGTTAAATATAAAATTACCATATGACCTGGCAATCCTACCTCTAGGTATATAACCAAAACAACTGGAAGCAGGGACTCAGATATTTTCACACTGATGTTTATAATAGTATTATTCACAATTGTCAAAAGACAAAAGCAACTCATATGTCCTTTAACAGAAACAAAATGTAGCTATATATACAATGGACTATTACTCAGCTGTAACAAGGAAGGAAGTTATGATACGTGCAACAACGTGGATGAAATTTAAAGACATCATGTTGACTGACACATCATACTGTATAATCTCACTGACATGAAAAAATTAGAATATGTCAATTCATAAATTCAGAAACTAGAATTATCAATTATCAGAGGTTGTGGTAGGGGTAGGGATTGGAGAGATTTGCTTAATTGGAACAGATTTTGTTTGGGATGTTGGAAAAGTTTTGATAATAGATAGTGGGGATGGTGTCACAATATTGTGAATGTAATTATCACTGATTTATTTATTTTAAATGGTTAAAAGGGGAAATTTTAGGTTGTATAAATGTTACTAGAATGTGATGGTTAGGTTCATGTGTCAACTTGGCCAGGTAAAGGTGCCCAGTTGTTTGGTCAAGCAAGCACTGACCTAATTGTACTGTGAGGACATTTCATGAACTTAAATCATCAGTGAGTTAATTGCATCTATGGTTGATTACATCTACAATCAACTGAGGAGATTGTCTTTAGCAATGAGAGATGTTGAATCATCTCTCAATCAGTTGAAGGCCTTAAAAGGAAAAGTCATTTCAGCAGTTAGGGAGAGAATTCCCATCTCTACTTCAAACAGCCAGCTTCTCCTGGGAAACTCATTGAGGACCTTCATCAGAGTTCCTGGCTTGCAGCCTGCCCTACGGAATTTAGACTTGTGCATCCTACAGTCATGTGAGGCAATTTTATAAAATCTCACAATATTTACAGACATCTCCTGTGAGTTTTGTTTCCCTAGAGAACCCTGACTAAGACATTGCAATATTTTTTAAAAAAAGAACCTTAGGATTTTATAACCCGAAGAGTGGACCCTAATGTAAACTATGGTCTATAGTTAATAATATAATTATAACAATATTGTTCCATCAATTGTAACAACTTACCACACTTGAAAAGTGTTAATAATAAAGAAAACTGTGTTGTGAGGGGATAGATGGGAACTCTATATTTTTGCCTTTTTTATTTCTGTAAACCCACAATTTCTCTAGTAAAAAATTAAAAATAAAACACTTGTAGAGACCAATATTTCTTGCTCCGCCCAACTCAACAGAAATCTGGAGCAGAAACAAGATTGTAACAGTAAGGATTAAATTCCTCTGCATACAATGACAGCAACAAATTACTGTTTATCTCCTGAATAAAAGAAACCCCTAGTAGACAGTCAAGTTCTGGAATGGCAGCTCCAAGTTCATCCAGTGCCTAGACTCCTTCTGTCTTCCTGTTGGAACCATTCTCAGTGTGCTTCCTCCTAAGGTAGGTGCTCACTTTCCAGCCATACCTCTTGATTTTTGGATTAGGGAAAGGAAAAAGTGAGCCAAGAGTCTCATATTTTTGGAATGACACACAGTGCTTCCAATTATATCTCACCGGCCAAAATTTGGCCCCTGACCATATGTATTTGCAGAAGATGCTGAGAAATGACTTTTAGTTGGCGAAATTCCCACTTGAATATTGAGATTCTTATTGCAAAGGACAAAAGGAACAAAGGATATCAAACTAGCTCTTCTACCACATGTGAATACACTCAAGTCTAGAATTTTCTTTAGGGAGTAACTTTGGATCAGTTTCAACACCTGAACAAATACCAATTCAGATTCCCAGAGTTTCATACAATAAAGTGGAGCCAAAACTATTTCCCTGGAAAAAGTTTCAAAACTCGAATTATCAGTTATCCAAAGAGAGGCTATAAAATGTCAAAAAGATATTCAGTTTATCTGATGCTCAGAAATAATGATTTGCCGTCATGCCCACCCAGGTGAACTCGCTTCACATATAACACCTGAAAACCAAATAAATTGAGATGTTACATGGATTTATTCAACATAAATCATTTTAAGATTTGGAGAACCTCTATCAAATACAATTCTTTCACCTTTAGAATAGTAAGTTTTTGCTGTGTTTTTTTCCTGACCATGTGATGGTTAATTTTATGTTTCAACTTGGCTAGGCTATGGTATCTTATTGTTTAGTAAAACACATGCTTAGATGTTTCTGTGAAGGTATTTTGTAAATTTGATTCACATCTACAATAAGTTGAATTTAAGTAAAGAATATTACTCTCAATAATTTGGATGGATCTCATTGCATCTTAGGCTTTAATAGCATAAAATTGAAGTTTCCAGGAAAGATGAAATTCTGTTTAGGACTACAGCATCAACTCTTACCAAAATTTCCAGCCTCCCGGCCTGCCTTACTAATTCACAATGACTTAAAATATATCCCCGCCCCGCCCCCCCCACACACACACATCTCCTGTTGGTTCAGTTTCTCTGGAGAATACAGACTGATACAGCAGTGTTTAAGAAATAAGATAAAATATTTATCTTTGTAGTCCATTCCTTATTTATTATTAAACCATGCCACCAGCTTACTAAAGATATTTATTCTTATTTATTTGGTTGGAGGATGGTTCATTTCAAAATGATTTTTCAATTATTAATAGCATTTGTAACATGAAAGAGGATTAAAAAACACGGTGTTATGTTATAGGACTCAAGACGGCTATTTTGTCTATTCAGGTGATATTTCTTCTGTAATGTGGCACTTCTGCTGGTGTTAAAGTTACAATGCAGTGATAATCATGATTATTAAAAAGGAAAAAAAAAAACTTTTCACCATCTCCTCCAAATATAAAGGTTATGCAGCAAAGGTTAGTGATTTACTATATCTACTTAAGGTCTTAAAGGCATGTTTTATAAATCAAAATCATTTAGAAGACATTGCTCACCTAAAAGTTTATTAACCAAGAAGAAATCTTGTGTTTCTATTTTCCTTTATGCACTACTCACTTTATAAATTATTTTTATAATTCCATTTATACTAAGATCTTTTCCCCTGCTGTCTAACATGTTTGAAGAAACATTCATGAAATATAAAAAATATGAACTTTTCTAACTTTATTCAAACTAATAAGGTACCTGCATCAAACAATAACTTTCCATGTTGATGAACAAGTAATTTTGGATTATTTGTCCAATTCTCTCCTTTATTACATATATATTTTAATTTATTTTGATTAGAAATTTTCATAGAGTAAAAGGAAACATACATTATCTAAGACATGAAAATGTCTTAAAGCAAAGATACATTATAAAACAGATTTTAGAAACATGCTTTACATAAATGGATATAAAATCTGCATTATGTTCAGGGTTATAAGCAAATGATAAACCTCTAAATGTAACTATATTTAATATGCTTAAAAATTTGGGAGAAAACCACTTAAAATTCCTATTCTTTGACTTTAATGTAATATAGTAAGCACTTCATTATAATATAATATTCAAATGAGTCTTGAGGTACAAAAATTATCCCTGAGTTTAA
The DNA here is from genome assembly GCA_029593785.1 of Cabassous unicinctus. NCBI lineage: Eukaryota > Metazoa > Chordata > Mammalia > Cingulata > Chlamyphoridae > Cabassous > Cabassous unicinctus. The sequence continues at coordinate 12,786 of JAQZBX010018916.1, forward strand.
AAATACTCATTTTGTAATTAAGATGGCATTGTGGTATATAAATAATTTCAGATGGGAGTATTGAATTTTTCAATAGTATCCATCTTCAGAACACTCCCTAATATATTTCATTGAAAGTATATTATGCTTTAAAATGCAAAATGAACCATTTGAAAACATTTAAAATTAGCGGCTTAAATTCATTTCTCTAATCAGATACTCATTATCTCTTAGGAAGACTTCAACAACAGTTGCTATTACGCTCTTAGGACAAAAATTCAGAACATTTAAAAATAATTTTAATTTGAATATGCCAAACTAGCCAAAATAATTTACGTGTCCACAGACGAAAAAATATAATTTTTGCCTATATGCATCTTTATTTGCTACATTGAAATTCTAAGCAAAGAATAAGACAATAGCCATCGTTCATTGAGCACATTCTAAATTCTTCATACTGAAGTTACCTCTTTGCATATATTATCTCATGTTATGCTTACAAAACCACTGTAAGAAAGCCAATATTCTTCTGAAACAGAACCCTAGAACTAGACTATACTTTTACTGCTAATAATTAGGGGCTGTACTGTGAGTCAAAACCAAGTAAATTATTTCAAATGTTGTTCTCTTAACCATTACACTATATTGCTTTGCAGATATGCTTGTCAGATATCAAGTATAAAAATCAATCATTTGAATGTATTTTCAATTCTTTTTTAAATTTGTATATAATATGTAATCTCTAGAGACATATTATAAGGTATAGGTGAAATGGAAGCAAATTTGAACCTGTTTCCCTTGATGTAACTGAATTTCAAACAGTTAAGAGAAATGAATGCTTTAATAAAATAAGAAGCACTTGGCAAACATTATTAAGCAAATTGATATTATATAACTGTCTTAATACTATACATTGTTCTCATTACAATCTAGCTTCCTCTGACAGATGTGTCTTGCACCAACACTACACCTTCCTATCAAGTAACTGAGAACCTATCAAAAACAAGGCCAGGGTTCCTAATTATGTTGAAAGCAACACTACTACACCCTTCACTTCATTTAATCCTAGTGTTCCCCCTTTGCTGTTTGTTAGGGTATTATAAATCCTGCTGGTATTTGCTAATGAACCTAGTCATGGCCAAAACTTCCTTCCCCTCAGCACTTTCCCCAATCTGAAGTTTTGAAAGACCTGCACAAGCAAGGGGCAATAAGCACTTGGTAGATCACAATACACATTCATCATTATTCAAGTACACATAATCTTAAATTCACAACTTTGTGATAAACCAATAAACCTATATGTAACACACAACTTGAACTCCACTGAGGAACATTTTAAAGTAAAATATACTGAAATTTACCAATAAAATTTTTTTCCCTTGCCCACCCCTACCTCCCTCCCTCCCTCCCTCCCATTCTCTCTCCCTCCCTCCTTTTCTTTCTTCCTTCTACTAGGTACTAAGAAGATAGGTGATCACTTGAATATTGATTGCTCTGTTTCTTTGTGTCATTTTACTCTTGGTCCTTTGCTTTCTGTGCATATTTCCTTGAAGTTTTCACTCATTTCCTTTATGAGCATTGATCCAGTATCTATTTCTCTAGCCCTGACCTCCTTTCTGAGATATGACTTTGCATTTTATTATCTTCTTGACAGATCTTCCTATATGATCTTACAGTCTTGTAAATTCTATTTATTTCCATATGAAAACCAAATTCATAATTGTTCATCCAAATTAGCTTCTCCAATTCACTTCTCATTTGTATTGATATGACTCCTCCAGTTACTCGTCTATTTATTTTTGGTTACAATAATGGTCTTTAATTTTCAGAAATAAATGCTTTATACTATTATCACCATTCACTATGCTTTTAGACATCTGTTAACACCCACTAAATAACTGTTATTTGAAATCCAAACAATACCTCAATACACAGAAGCCCACATTTAAGTGCTCTACTTTAATATCCTAAGCAAAATAGAATTATACTCAAGATTCAAAACATGAGAGTATTTCCAATTTATTCCTGTCCCCCTTCTTCTTTTGAATCCCACTGATGCAGTCAAATTTTGGTTTTCTTTATTTCTTTACTTGACTAGAATTATCTTTCTTGACCAATTTCTCTCCATCCTTCCTCGATTCAACTCCTATATTGATCTTTCTAAAATTTAAATTACACCACATCACTCAAAAGACCCTAAGATGTCCAGTTTTATCTCATATTAATCCTCAGAATATTCCCTGTGTCCCAGACATAGAGACTAATTAACATTCTCCAAGCAGCCATACCCAAGCTCTACTTTTCCTGCTCTGCTCATCCTGCTTTCCTTCTGCTTCAATCTCATCTTCCTTCAGTCTATTGCAACCTTCATTTCTGCATGAAATTTTTCCCTTTTTCTGTAACTATGCTCTCTTCCTCCTCTGAACACCCATATGTATTTAGTAAATATATATCACAAGGTACTTATCATACTCCATCCTATAATACAGTTATTAGAACATTTGTTTTATTCTTCCCTCTCCCCTACAACTCTAGTTCCTCATCTTTGTTTATACCATAGTACCTAGTAAAATGGTCAATGATCAACATGTATTTACCAAATGAAATTGAAATATCAACCTATAAAGGTTAATATACTAAACGTAAATTTTATTTTTAAATGAGGAATTAGAAAGAAATTATATTCATATAACTTTGAAGTAGAAAATACCTTATAGATCAACTATTCAACTCCATTATACATAATTAAGAAATTTAAGATCCCAAAAGATTGACACTCTACCACAAGGAACATATCAACCTAATGGTAGACTAACTGGAAACCAAGCCTGCCTCTTCCCAGGATAGCTATCATTTGGGTAAGTAAAAGTGCTTCTTTGAAATCAGATGAAAATGCAGAAAATGGAGCCAAGGATCTTAGCTGTGCCTACAGCTTGTCTTCTCCCCTATTGTTTATCACATGCAATGTAAATTCTTCCTATTAAATCTTATTCAAATATTAACAGACTGCTTGGTAAAGGTGGTAAAATAAAGCCAAATCACAGACTTGTCTTTGTCCAATTTCTCCCTAAATTAATAAAAATGAGAAAAGGCATTTCAAATTTAATCAAAAGAAAGAAGCACAACCTCTTGTCATAAGCTTCAAAAGGTGTATGCCACAATAAAAAGTGTTTGGCAAGGCCCTAGGGAACCCTAAACTATTTCAACCCCCACAATGAAAGTGGCAAATCCATAAAATCCTAGTAATTCCCAAAATATTCCAAATTGTGCAGAGCAGCACTCACTATGGATATTATTTCACTCTACCCCACACCCACCTGCCCTTCTAACTTGGAGAAGTGGAGATATTTCCAGAGAAAGATGCGTGAAACAGAAGTGAACAATTGGGATAAATTTTCTCTGATAGAAAAATAGGTTTAGGCTCCACCTTGAGTTCAGGGAAAGATAGAAATCTCAAGGGTATCACATGGGAAAAAGAAATGCTTATGGTAAGTGGAGTAAATCCTGGTAAAGAATATTTAGCGCATTTCACAAAGTAAAGCCAGATCAGTAGCTCCAGGTGGGCTCTCTCCCAGCTTCACCCATCTAACCAGAATATGGGCTAAGCAAACTTAAACAAAATCCTAGTTCCCAAACTCTGGGTCAGAGAAGACAAAAGGAGTAAAACACAATTCACTTAGATGCAATTGAATTCATATTTTTAAAAATCTGGCCAAACTTTCCATGTTAAATTTGAGCAAGATAAAAATATTCAGCATACCACCTTGGCAAACAGAAACAAAAGGAGAAAAGGAGAAAATAGTGCAAATGCAAAAGAAAATGAAAAATAATGCAGCCTGGAAAAAAATATATAATCCAAGGAAGAGAATTTACATTTCTATGAAACCTCTACACTATAGAGGAGCTTACTAAAAAGATAAATTTAATAAGACAAGAAATATATAATAAAGTTAAACCAGAAGGATGGAATGAAACTCAGATTACAGGGTTAAGGAGAAAATAATCAATATAAGACAGATAAATATGTTAGACTTTTGGGGTGTCCCTCTAAAATGACCAATTTCCTGGCTAATCACTTATCAAGTAAGTCCCAACTCTCCCCCATATACCACATCTTCCAGATAAAGACCAGTAAAAACAAAAGAAATATAGCCAGGGGAATTAAATGATGCAGAGGGGCAGGATATTCCATCCATGAAACAGAATACAGGAACTAGAAAGAAGAGCTGTTTGGAAAAAAAAGGAAGATGTTTGAAAAATTAAAAGTATAAGTCAGAAATAAAAACTCAACAAAAAGTTGGGAGGATAAAATTGAGGAACTCTCCCACAAAGAACAAAAAAAGATGAAAAAATTTAAAAATTAAAAAGACCCAACCTAACATTGAAACATTCACAAAATATGAGTTACAGAGAGAAAAAAAAGTGTAGGTGAGTGAGCAAATTATCACAGAAATAATTCATGACATTTCATCAAACTGAAGAATACAGGATTTCAGAAGAAAAGTCCCCACCAAGTAAGCAGCAAAATTAATGAAAAAAGACAAGCAACTAGGCAACAGTATTAAAGAATTTTAGACTCTCTGGAATATAGTGAAGATATTAATAGCTTCAGTATTACAGAATTTTAAACTCCCTGGAATATAGTGAAGATATTAATAGCTTCAAGTTAGTGAAGGGGACAAAGAGGTAAGCAGGAGAAGGATCAAGATATGGAATTTTAATGGGCTTTTTGTTAGAATCACTGTAATCTGCAGCAATGGAATAATACCTTTAAAATTGTGAGGAAAAAATGATCCCAACCTAGAATTTTTTACCCAGACTGTCATTCAGGAGAAAGGTTGAATTAAGACATTTTCTAATACATAGGTTCTCAAAAATTTCACTTCAATCCAATCCCAATAAAAAGCACTTGAAAGATTTAGTACAGTTAAAGAATTAAACCATGAAAGAGGAAGACACATGAGGCAGAAAATATGGGATCCAATACAGGAGATAGACAAAGGAAACTGATAGGTAATGATGAAGGAAAATCCTAAAGCAACAGGTGTAAAGTAGGCCTAAAAGAGTCAGTCCAGAAAGAATCAGGAGGGTGATGTCTCCGGGAGGGAGATCTCCAAGAAGATAATGATAATCATAGAACAACTGATGTCTTTCTGTGTACTTTCTAGATCATCAGTAATGTCAAAGTTTGGTGATTAATGAATTATACAGGGGGACGGATGTGGCTTAAATGGTTGGGTGTCCGTCTCCCATATGGAGGGACCCGGTTTCAATCCCTGGGACCTCCCAGTAAAAAAAAAAAAAAAAAAAAAAATGAATTTTACAGGAAACAAAGCAAGTGAAAAAAAAAAAATCAAGGCATTCATTAACTCTGGGACTAAAATATTGTACAAGACAAGGTACTGCAACCATAGTACAATATGACCCTTAGCTTGATTAATATTTACATTGTTGTAAATTTATAAAAAGAAAAATCTGACTTAACCAAAAAGAATGATGTAACTACATTAGGAACAGGAGGTAAAGGAAAGAATTTACCTTAAAGAAAGATAAATATGTATCTTCCAAAATGGATTAAACAATATCTAAAACAGGAAATAATGATCTATAAATGTTTTTTATAAATATGAAGACAAATATCAGTAGAAACAGCTCAAAATGTTAAAACTATGGCCACAATGGATTAAGGAAATCTATAAAGCGGGCACCGAGAACTACTTTCATCTTAAGCATACTTTTGTAAGCAAACTATTTGACCTTTAAATTTGTATATTCTACGTGTATAACATTGATTTAAAGAAATAATTAAAAAATTATTCTTCATGCTTCCAGGAAGAAATAGAGCAGAACCAAATGATAGAAAAAAGGCTAAAATTTGCAAAGGAATGAGGAAAGAAATTTTGACCTGTCCAGTATATAATCAAGTCCTGATTTAAGTACATTTGAGTAAGCAGCAGGGATTCATAAACAGTCCAGTCTTCAAATAATTCATCGCATATATGACCTCTTTTTTAAAAAATGAAATAAAGTAAAACAATGTGAACATAAAATTAAGGCAATCAAAAGATGAACATAAAAAGAAAAATTGTAGGAACTATTTTTCCAGAACAGAAAACAAATGTTATAAAATTTGACAATTCAAAAGTTTTGTTTTTTGTTTTTTTTTCAATTTGGGAGTTTTAGAAAGGAGAGGTGGGAGGATATGTAAGCGTGGTAAATCATTATCTTTCAAATCAATGAGTCAACCTGTCTAAAACTTAAATGTGTATTTCAAGAAATAAAACACAATTCCAACCTGCTAGTCTTTCTCATATTTTTCCATAAATTTAGAGTTCTTTAAATGAAATTATCAGAATAGTTAGAATTTCTCCAATTTCCTTGTTATTTTCTAAAATCCAGCAAAAATAAGTTGAATGAGCTCATTAAAATTAGCATGCATAGTGTGATTTCACTTTATAATATTCTGTGTCTTTATCAAGCCATCATTTTAGCTATCTACTCTTCTAACTTTATTTGCAGAGAACTATATCTGAATGTTTACTTAATGATAATAATGTTTATTTTGGGAATCTTATTTCCTTTTTGCATTCTATTATTGTTTGAATTATTTATAATGAGGCAGAACCACGTAAGTTTTTTATTTAAAAAAAAAGATGAAAAGGAAAAACTAGCTCGCAAAAACTTTGTTGACAGTAAAGAGAGGAAACACAAGTATCCGTTAATTTCAATAAAGCCGTTTTCTGTAATACCAGTTGGCATAAATTTTCCAAAATATCTGAAATCAATAATTACCTTCTCTGGTTAGTCTGAGTAAGGTTCTTCAGTGTATTATCTTCAGTTTTACCACCTTGTCTTCCCTCTGTTTCCTGGACAACGGAGCATCTGAACCCCTCCTCCTCTGCACCAAATGGGAGCCCTGCTCAAGTCTCCAGGAACATCCTGTCTCTGTCTCCTTTAAACTCCATCTACTCACGATATTTTAACCTCATTTCCCACTTACTTGGTTTCTAGATTTACCCCATAAGGCTAAATCTGCTTGGATGACCGTAGCTCTCCAGGCACTTTAAATTTATCACCACACCCACAATTGCCTTCAATATTTATCAAAACAAACCCATTTTGCCCCTTCCAATCCATGTATCTTCGCCCTAGCCTTTCCTGGATTGCTGTCTCTGGCTGCCCACCCCTCGCTTGCCATATTGACCTGCAGTTCACATTCTGGCGGTATCCCAAGGAATCCTCTGCTCTGAGGGGCAGTTTTGATCTGCTCCTCAGCATATTCCACATAATTCTGGGTCTTATCCTCTGTTCTGTCACTGGTGAAGCTGGACATTTTCACCTTCCTCCTCTCCACAGGGAGGTCAGCCTTTGTGGTATAAGGTACTGGGGAAGGGCAGGGGTGGGAGTAGAGGGCAAATCAGGAAGGGTGTGTGAGTCAAAGTTCAAACGCGATGTTATTCACAAAGCCATCTGCAGAATCAATATCGAGAGAAAAGTGAGGCAAACGCTGTAGTTGCCAAGAGCAGGAGGCCAGCGGGAACGACATGAAAACATCAGAGCGAAAAAAGCGTGAAGAGAAGACGGAGGAGAGGTTAGAACTGAAAGAGATGGTAAGAGAATAGAATGCGACCTGATTTCTATAGGGGTTGAGAATCTAAGTAGTTAAGAATCTAAACTAGCGGATTGTGTTAGGCAGGCCTGTCCTTAAAGAAATGACGACGGTACTCGTAGGAGTACGGAATCCTTAAAAGGTGTAGAACTGACCACGTGAACCAGCTTAACGGCGGCTCCTGCCCGGGGTCTTGCTGTTTATTCTTAAAGTGTTGGGATTCTCATCCACAGAAAACTTAATCTTCAACCAAGTCTGATGTCTGGATCAACTTATAAAGTACACAAGTTACCTGTAGAGAGAAGCATATATGCATGGTGCTTAACCTCCAGAGTTTGTTCCACTACATGAGATCTCAGCGACCCATACCACCCCTAATGGAGCAGCTGAGGCTCTAATTCCACGCGTCGACCTAGTTTTCAAATGTTCTTTTGATTGGTTTTAACATCATGCTGCATCCCTCATTATTTAAAACGTTAAGTAAATTTTGGAATCGTGCTTATTTTATATTTGCACAAAAGTCATGATTGCACCATTCAAAAATCACAGTTTACTAGTTTTTTGGAGATTCAATTGATATGCCCAAGTGGATTTACCTGATAAGCCATCCTCTTTTGCCAAGGATGTGCAACATGCTAAGACCTGCATGTTTTTTCTTGCCTCCCATAGTGAGCCCCCAAACCCCAAAGAACAATATAGTGTAACTTTGTCTCTCTAGTCTTCTGTGTGTTTTTTTTAAATGTGATTTTGTGTTTTTATTTATGCTATTGGTTCACACATGGGTGATGTTATTCCCCATTGGTGGCAAAAATAATTGAGAAATTTGGTTTATTAGATAACCATTTGGTGATCTCTGATGGATATGTGATGGAAATAGTATCTTTGGAGTGAGAGATGATGGAGAATCCTGTTTGTTAGTCATTTTGTTTCTTTGTATGTCTACTTGTGAACTGGTTAATTAAATGTTCACTGGGAAGGAGAACAGTTGTTTGCTATCTAGATGGTAAGTACTTGTCAGTCTATGTTTACATTTGATTTGTGGCAAAAGTTGTAGAACTGAAGATATAAGGTCATTTCTGTAATTCAGAAAAACATTTCATCACATTTTGTGAGTATAAAATGCTTTCCTACACCTGGAGGATATTAATGAAATATTTATACTGTCTCAAACTAAAGGAATTCTTTTGCAATTGTTTTATAGTGATAAATAAATGCTTATATAAATCAAGTGTATAAAATTTTAACAGAAAAATACAAGAATTTTTCTAAAACTTTAAGTGTGCTGGAATTTCAAGAAAAAATTCCTTCTTAGAGAAACTGCTAGCTCAGTAACATTTTAAGTAATCAAGGTCACAAAACTGAGGTGAGTGTTTGGACAAATCATACTCATTTAATAATTTTGGTTAAGGAAAGGAAAGATAACTGTATGTCTCTGATTTATCAGTATTAAGTATAATACAAACATACATTTTAGATTTTATAAGTTTTGGGCCTGTTTTATCATGATAAAAACTAGTTTATCTGAACTTCATGAATTCTTTATATTGGTTTGTGGATTAAAGAAGCTAAACATTACTTCTACACAGTGTTCAAGATTATGAAAAATGTAACTTTGTGTTCAACTAAATTGAATCACTTATGACAAATGTTTTCATAAGAGTAATTATGTTTTGTGTCAACTTAAACATAATTTCCAAGATCCTTAGGGAACTTAAAAACTTGACTTAATATTAAATCTTGTTAAATAATGAATAACCCTTATATATCTGGATAATTTCCAAGTAAGAGTGATGAAAGCGATTACTAGCATGATTTCAATTTATATACTGCTTCTTATTTTAACATGCTATAGAATGGTTCATGTTAATAAAAACATTCATTTTTGCTTCTGTGGGAAGGTGTAAAAGAATGTGGTTGGCTCCAGAAAGTTGTGAAATGGGTAACATGAGTTTTGCTGTTCTGTAAGCGTGTTGTATATGAGACTGTTCTCCCTGATCTAGCTCCAAGTTTTCTCTACGAAACAGAAATCATTACTTTGGTTAAATGTTATAATAATTAACATAAGTGGTTGTGATATACTAGGAGATAAAGTGACTGAGAAATGCAACTATGTGTACAATGGAATGCCATGAGATATGTTGTTCAGGGAAAAAAGGAATAGTTTTACTATAGTAAAGGGTTGGCTTATTCCACAATATGAAAGAACGTACTGAAAGATAAAACTTTAGGGGTATAGCAAATTTTAGAAGGTTTGAAGAAAAAAGCTTCTTTTTGCTTTAGTTTGTATTAGCTGAGTCTGCAAAGAAGCTATGAAAGATTTTTGAATTTTGGCAAAGTTCTCTCCATTTTAATGGTCTTATTTACAAGGTAATTTTATTTCTTAAGGGCAACTTGTGAAACTGAAATACCAAATAACATAGCTGTGTAAAACCAGAACTTGGCCTTTTGTTTTTCAAAAGAATAAATTGATTTTCAAGCTCTTGACAATGGATAATAAAAGATTATTTTTTACCTTCAATGTAATCAGCACAGGGAGCAGAAATTACATATTTCACCAGAATAATTTTTCCTGCTTTGTGTTGACTGTATCATGTATTTTGTTAATTAAAAACACGTATTTCCTTATTTATGTAAGACCTAAAGTTTCTTACAATTGTGTTCCCATCTTCTACATTTAATAATTTTAAACTGCTACTGTACTTTAGTTAATCATAACCAAGTGTCCTAGTTTTCCGGACTGCTATGACAAATATCATGCAATGAGTTGACTTAACAGTGGGAATTTTTAGGCTAACAATTTTGATGCTGGAAGTTCAAAATCAAGGCATCAGCAAGGCAATGCTTTCTCTCCTTGTCTATAACATTCTGGTGTTGGCTGCTGAACATACTTGGGGTTCCTTGGTTTGTATCCATGCCTTGCCTCACATGATGATGTCCTTTCCTTTCCCTTCCAGGTTCCATTGATTTCCAGGTTCCATTGACTTCTGGCCTCCAGCTCCTCCCTGTGAAAATCTCTGACTTTGTCTGAATTTTTTCTGTTTATAAAGGACTCCAATAATCTGGGTTAAAGTCCACCCTCAACCAATTGGGCCATACCTTAACTAAAATACCATCTTCAAGAGGTCCTATTCATAAGGAATATGGATTAAATTAAGAACATTTCTAAAATCGGGGTATGTAATTCAATCCACCAAACCAACTATTGCTTCTCTAGCTTTACTGAACTTGACTTTAAAAAGTGACAAAATTAATTTTAGATTTTGTCTTTCCAAGATTGGATCATAGAGAAATAAAATAGAATTTTAGTATATCTTTCACAGATTTCCCATAGCAGCCATGGAAAACTTAAAACTGATTTTGTTATAAAAAGAGTGATGCTGTAAATAATTAATCTTGCTTAGTATTCCCCATATTTCTTAATTTGCTCCCTACTATTGTGTAAGTTGTAAGAAAAGATTTCAAATCAGAAGACACACTCAGCCTTCCTTAGTTTGCATTTTCACACTTCATGGGAAGCTTTGGAGATTTGTCAATGCCCTTGTTGTCCATAGTATATCCTTACCCTCAGGGCATATATTGATCAAACTGTTAGTTATATATTGTATCCCAACAGAAATTTTACTTTCCTCAATTCTGGTATTATTTGTTACTGAATTAACTAGACTTTCAACTCATTATAAAATATATATGCTTCCCACTGATGTTTGCCTGAAGAATCTGTTAAAAGCTACAGTCTAGAAATTGTGTCTCAAGCCTTGTTAAAAGGGCTGTACCAGGTATTATGAATTATTGATGCTTAAAAAAAAAGTAGAATCTTGGTAAAAGCATGCAAGCTGGAATCCCTTAAACGACTTTCAGACCACACCACTGGACTGATTCAAAATTTCCAGGGCTCTTTTTAGTCTAGAAGTACACTTAATTCATGAAAACATACTGTAGACTCAAAATCCAGCAAAACAGCACGAATTGCACAGGACTAAATAAATAGATAAAGGAAGTTTTACTATAGTTATGTATTTGGAATAGTGTTAGTATTTTTAAACTTTTATTATTATTTTTTGTTAAAAATTTTATTGAAGTGGAATTCACATAAATATGAACTTAAATTCATATTTAAAGTGCTCAATTTTATTCTATTTGGACATAATTATACGTCTGTGAAACTATCACCACAATCAAGTTTATGAATATATCCATCATTTTCAAAGTTTCCTTCCCTTTTTAAATTCCTCCCTCCCACCTGACTCCACCCAACCCTTGCCTACAGGCAAGCACTCATTTTCTTTTTGTCACTGTAAATTAGTTTACATTTTCTAGAATTTTGTATAATTGGCATCTAACTTATGTACTCCTTTTCTGTATGGCTCCTTTTAGTCAGTGTAACTATTTTGAAATTCACACATGCTATTTTGTGTATCAATAAATCATTTCTTTTTATTGCTGAGTAGTATTCTATTTTAAGGGCTACGCATTTGGGTTGTGGTTTCTTTACAGTTTTTGGTTGTTATAAAGTTGTTATTAACAGTCACGTACAAGTTGTTGCATGGACCTAGCTTTACTTATTCTTGGTTGAATATGTATAAATGGAATGGCTGGACCATGTGATAACTGTATGTTTAACTTTTTAGAAAACTGCCCAAATATTTTCTGAAGTATTTGTACCATTTTATATTACCACTACCACTGTATGAGAGTTTCAATTCTTTCACATTCCTGCCAGAAATTGGGATGGCCAGTCATTTAAGTTGTAGCCATTATAATAGGTATGCAGTGGTGTCTCTTTGTGGTTTTAATTTCTATTTACTTAATGACTAATGATGTTGGGGATCCTTTTGAATACTTATTTGTCATCCATATATTGTCTTTGAAGTGTCTATTCAAATCTTTTGCCCATTAAAAAAAAAAATAGATTGTTTTCCTTTTATTGAGTTTTAAGGTTCCTGTATATATTATGGATAAGGTTCCTTTACCAGATATATCTTTTGCAAATAATTTCTCCAAATTTGGGGCTTCTTTTCCTTCTCTTAACAATGATTTCAAAATATTAAAAGTGATTCATTTGATGACGTCAAATTTATTTTTTTCTTTTATGTATTGTGCTGTTAGTTTCATATATAAGGTATTTTTGACTAATCCAAAGTCACAAAATTTTTCTCCTATGTTTTCTTTTGTAAGTTTTAGAGTTTTTGGTTTTACATTTAGGTATGATTCATTTTGAGACTATTTTTTTATATCGTGTGAGTGAGATAGGAATCAAAGATCTTTTTTCCAACATGGATATTTAATTATTCTAGCATTATTTGTTGAAAACTATCCTTTCTCCACTAAATTGACTTTGTAGATAATAATTTGTTCATATATTTTTGGACAATTGTAGGGTCTATTTCTGAACTCTCTGTTCTGTTCCACTAGTCTATTTGTCTGTATTTGTGGCAATGCCACACTGTCATGATTATGTTACAATAGGTCTTGAATCAGGTCGTTTGTCTTCCAACTTTGTTTATCTTTTTCAAAGCTTTCTTCTTTAATTTTGCTCAGTCATCTTTTGTAGTTTTCAGTGTTTAGGACTTGTACACCTTTTATCTGATTTATCCCTAATTATTTTATGTCATTTAATGTTATTATAAATGGTCTTGTTTTCTATTTTCAACTTCCAAATGTTTATTATTAGTATACAGAAATACAATTTATCATTTTACTCAGATAAACTCATAGCTTTTCCATAGATTCCATCTGATTTTTCACATAGGTTATCATGACATCAATGAATATAGACAGTTTTATTTCTTCCTTTAAAATCTGAATGCTTTTTATTTCTTTGCCTTGCCATACTGTATAAGCTGTAACCCTCAGAATATTGGTAAGTAGTGAGAATGAATATCTTTGTTTTACTCATGGTCTTAGGGATAAAATATTCATTCTTTCACCACTAAGTATGATGTTAGCTGCTGGTTTGTCATAGATGTCTTCTATCAAGTTGAGGAAATTTCTCTCTATTCTTAGCTTTCTGAAAGTGTTTATCAGTTTTTGTCATGTTGGATTTAGTCAAATGCTTTTCTGTATCTACTGAAATGATCATATAGTTTTTCTTTTCTACTTACATTTTGAGTTCCTAAGATAAACCCTACTTGGTCATAATGTATTAATATATTCTTACTATATTATTCTTATATATTTCTGCTTTCCATTTCCTAGAAGTTAGTTTAGAATCTTTTATGTAAGTGTTACTGAAGGATATGAATCTGCCATATTATTTTTTTTCATAAGGTCTTTGTCTAATTTTGGTATCAGACTAATAATGGGCTCATAGGATGAGTTGGGAAGCATTTCCTTTTCCATTGCCTGGAAGAGTTTTTATAGAATTGGTATTATTTCTTCCTTAAGTATTTGGTAGAAGTCACCAATAAAGGCATTTGTGCCAGGAATTTACACTGTAGGAAGGTTTTAATTATAAATTCAATTTCTTTAATAGATATAGGGTAATTCAGGTATATATTTCCTCTGAAAGCAGATTTGTTAATTGTTTTTCATGAAATTTGTTCATTTCTTATATGAGTTCAAATTTGTTGGCATCAAGTTGTTAATAATATTTTTTTATTATCCCTCTAATACCTGTATAATCTGTAGTGGTATTGCCTCTCCTATTCTTGATATTTTAATTTTTGTCTGGTCTCTTTTCCTCCTAATAAGTCTTTTAGAAGTTTATTACTCTTCTAAAACAAATAACTATTGTTTTCATTAATTTTTCCCTCTTATTTTTCTGGTTCATTGATTTCTACTCTGATTAATCTTATTTCTATTTATTTGCTTTCACTAAGTTTAGTTTGCTCCTTTTTTCTACTTTCTTAAGACCTGTCCAGACCCCTTTCACTTAGCTAAATGTTATTTTATATTTTTGTAAGCCTGACCCAATAGAGTTATCGGCATGATAGTAGTTCCTCCAAAATTTTTTTTTACCTACTTTGTAGTAACATGAAAGCAAGCTAATTCCCAAGTGAAGTCTATGCTTTCTTAATTTGGAAAATAAAAATTGTCCTCCTCTAGGTTTAGTAAACTGTGAGACAAATTACTTCTTACTTTAAATGAATGTAAGACAATATGTTAGGTACTTCTAACAGATTTTATCAATTTTTTCTGCCCTGAAAGTACTTACTAATGAATAATGTAATCATCTCTTGACGTTTTATTACAAGTCCCTAACTAAAATTTCAGCTAACCTGGATCTATAGTTTTCATAATAGTTTTCAATTAATAAACTAGAAGTTTGGAATCCAGTTCCAAAATTATCTACATAAATTTATATAACAAAACAAAGCAGAAATATTTATATAATTTTGTATAACCAAAAAACTTTGAAATTATAACAATTTTAACAAATTAAAACTAAACTAGCATTTCTTTTTCTTGGAAGAGTTATAAAATAATGAATAAATTAAGACCAAGAAGTAAATTCAATGTTCAAGAAGAATATCTCTGAAGATCAGGTAGTTTAGGGGACAATTTTCTTCAAAACATATTTATGCTTATTTTAATTTGCTGTTCAGATGATTTCATAGCCATCAAACAGGCCACTAGGTTATTAAATCCTTCAGGAGTTTACAACTTATTACTTGTACATGCCTTCTGCCTACCCACTTCTTCTGCCTTAGACCAAGAGCTTGATAAATGTAGGATATGGTGGCCACTTTCCAATGATGACTCCCAACAATTCTTCCCCACCTATATGTATGCCACTCCAAACATTAAACAGTGCAGCTTATCTTCCCTTGGCTCTGGGCTAGTCTTGAAAGTTGCTTTAACAAGTAGAGTCCAGTGGAGTTAGTGCTTTGAGACTGCCAAGCCTAAGACTTAAGAGGACTGGAAGCTTCCTCTTCCTGCCTCTTGGAACCCAGCTGGCAACTGCCAGAAGCCCAAGTCATAGGGAAATACCATGAGGAGGGGAACCAAAGCGCCCCTATTGGTAGATACCACATGGCACCCTACACCAACTGCCAGCCTTACCAGTGAGACATCTATGACCTTCCAACTCTATGGATTCCCCATTTCACTGCAGCGTTAATCAACATCACAAGCAGCAGAAGAACCATCCCGCTGAGCTCACTAAAGGCACAGAATCAGAAGGGACAAACAAGTGATTGTTATGCTAAGCCACTAAGTTTTGGAGTGATTAGAACTGTTACACAGCAGTAGAAAACTAAATTATAGGCTGACTGAATATATGATTTTGAATTTCCTTATTAGTAGGAAAGTTTTAAATAGAAATTCTAAAAATTCCACTTCCTTCCAAAAAAATATGAACTATCTTGAGATTTTTTTTGAGAGAGCTAACTGGAAATTCTGTATGGACAGGCTAATATTTGTTATAGTTACCTGTGCATTGCAAAGACTGTAGAACATAATATGAGGGAAAAAGATGGAGAAAATAGTCCATAAAATAAAATATTTTTAGCTGCTATAGAAGTAGTTTTGTTGCCTAAGAAAGTACCTAAATTGTTTACATATTTATAGTAACAAATTAGGTTTAGGATTTTGGTGTCTTTTCTAAGACAATCACCAAACTAATCACTAAGATTAATCAAAATGATTATTATTCCATCTATTTTTGTCAGGGAATAATGAAAAGAAAAAAATTAAAATATTAGAATGCCTGAGTTTTTGCAAAAAAAACCCCACAAAAATAAAGTACGCATAACTTATATAGCATCAGGTATTACACAGAACTTTTAGAAAACAGAAGGAAATTATAAGATCCCAACATTAACCGATCAGAATTGAAAAAAAAAACAAAAACATAATTTTTTACTTTTTTAACAAATCAATTTTATTGATACATATTAATAAAACATAAATCCATCTAAAGTGGACAATCATTGGTATTCTATATAATCACATAGTTGCACATTCATCACTTCAATCATTTTTAAAACATTTTCACTCTTCCAGTAATAATAATAATAATAATAAACAAAAACCAAACAAAACTCGTCACCTCTCAATCTCTATGCTTCCCCTGTTGTACATAGCTGCCATTCTTTCTTCTTCTCTCTAGTAGATTTGTATTTACATTTTGTAAATGCAGTTTTATATATACAATATTACCCATATTCGTATTTTACGTGAGGTGTCACTACGTTATACAGACCCATGTTATGTTTTTTAGCTTTCCTTCTAGTAATATACATGTCCCTAGACCTTCCAGTCATCTCAGTATAAAATAAAACAACTTTGAAAATTCCACTGTGATTTTTAACTGATTGAGAGGTCAAATATGGAATTGATAACCAAGCACTATTTAACAGAAAAGAGACAGGACTAAACTTGCTTTAGGATCATTTCCCGTAGAACTTTCTGGAAACCTCGTATTTACTTACTTAAACGGTTCTGTCAGTCTCACATGTAAGTGACACAGATAGGCAGCATATGGCCACGAATCATGGAACTCTAAACTCTTTTGGCCCACAGTTATAATGGAGAGGTAAGTGAAGGTTAACAAAGCAGTAAATTATCATTAAGCTAGAGAGAATATGAATCCAAACAAGGAAAGCAGATTCACAGTGAGCACAGCAAAGTGTTTTATGGCATAGAAGAGACATGTTGGAATAAACAAACAGCATGCCCATCCATTTGTACAGTGGCACATTTAGAGAAAATTATCAAAGAGCCTGGGAGAAAAATTGGCAGAGCTGTACAAAGGGCCTCCAAAGCACTATTCAGCTTTAGTAAAAAATGAAAGTGCCTTTGTTTAGCTCTGCTGATCAAAAAATTTTTAAATAAACATGCCCTTTGGCCTACTTGTTCTATTTCAAAGGTTTTACCCCAAGTCTATACAAGCAAAAGTTAATTTCACTGTACATAAAGATGTTTATTGCAGCATTTTTTTTAACAGAATTTTAAAAGTAGAATGGCCAAAGTGTCCATCAGTAAGGGACTTCTTAAATTATGTTGTATTCATACAATGGAATAATAGACAGTTATAAAAATAATAAGGTAGAGCAACATATACTGGTATGGAAAGATATCTAAGGCATTAATTTTAAGTAGAAAAGCAAAATGAATAAAATAGATAAAATTTAATTATTTTTGAGAAAATATAAATGAATATATTAATAGATACATATGTATGATAAACACATTTGCTTAGTAAACGGAAAGATGACTAAGAAATTCCTAATGGTGAGATGCCTTTGAGGAAGCAGACTAAATACGATGAAGGGAATAGGTAGACTAAAGATGGTATCATTTTTATTTTTACTCTTACATATTGTTTCAATATTTTGGACATTTACTTACATTAAGTTTTTAATTAACAAAAGCTATATGATAGGGAAATTAAGGACCACATTTCTCTTTGAAATAATCTATATTAAAAACCTAGTAAGTGTTAAATTAAATAGAAAAATATCACTTCATCTCAAAATACTGTTGCAATCTCAGTTCTGACTTTTCCTAAGAAAGTACCATATATTTTGGTAAGATAGCTTTCAGATTGTACAATTTACTCAGGTTGTCCTCATTTGCCATGGCTCCCCCTAGGAAAGCTGAAGAAGCCTACACTAAAGTTTCTTCCATCTTTCAACAAGCATTTATTAAACATCTAGTCTGAATAAAGCACTAGGTAAGCACTTAATGTGACATTTTAGCTAGTTTTTTGTTTTTTTTTAAATAAATGCATTTTCTAAAAAGTAAATGTCAGGCAGTTTATTACAAACAGAAGGGATGTATAAGAGCAAAATCTGTGTCGTGAAAACACATTACATGTTCAAGGGACCGTAAATTCTGTGTAGTTACATGAGGTACTGTTATGAGTAATGGAACCAATAAAATTTCTGCTCATACTGCTAAGGGTTGGCCATACCACTTTTTAAATATTTGGACTTATTCATTCAGTTGTAATCTATTCACTAAATAAATATTTATTGTGTGCTTGTCTCAGTTTTGGTTTCCCAAAAAAATATATCTTGAGAAAAAGATTTGGGAAGATGCAATTAATTCAGGACATGATCTCAGGGGATACTGTGAAGGAAGAGGAAATGAGACAGGGAAGGGAGGAGACTCAAAGCACGTAGTAGTCTCTGAGGAACTTGGCTTAGGTTCTCTGGGCACCTTCCAACAGTCTGTGTGGAACACACCTCAAAATTATTTCAATGGGACTAGAAAGCTGGGGGATTTTATTAAGTATTTGTATTTCATTCAAATTGGAAGATATAACTGGATGTAGTGAAAATCATGTGAATAATAAGTAAATTCATGGAAATGATATTTAATTCCAAGAGAGAAAGAAGAAGGAAAATTAAGAGAACCAATAACAAAATACCAGGGAATGCAAACAATTGTGGAATATGTGGACAAGATAGTGCCAGTGGAAAAAGTTGAGAAGGATGGTCATAGAAATTGAAGAACATGGAGAAAGGAGTGTTGAAGAGGTCTGGAAGGATTTCAAGAAGAAGGTAGTCAATAACAAACAACATTAATTTAACAAATATCCTGTTGAACATCCCATATTTGCTAGGCATTTTTGCAGAAATTATGGATACAATTATAAACAAGATATGGTCTTTCCCTCTATGTTTTACTGGGAAAATGCAGAAGAAATTTAAGTATATGAGGGAACAAAGATTTGTTGGAAGAGTGGTTCAGTAAACCAAATAGGAAATCCAGCCACTGTAGGGAAAGTTAATGACCAGTAAGGGAGGAAATAGTTTGAAGAAAAAGGAAGGAACACAAATTTGGATGTCTTTATGAGATCAACCATCAATGGGATTCTGAGTGACAAAGTGAGATACTTGGGAGATCACATGCAGCAAAAAAAATTATCACTTATTTGTTATTCAAAAAATTGAACATCTTCTATAAACCAGGAACCATAGTAAGTGTTGAATACAACATAAACATAGTATTGGACAGACTCAACTTCTGCCCTCAAAGTGTTTTCAGAGACAAATCAGCATTAATCATGAATGTAATAATCTTTTGTCTCTTCTAAAGCAGTCCTTAATAGTTATTTACTGCCTATATCATAATTTTCAAACAACTTAGAAGGAATTTTATGTATTAGTACAGGTTTCCCCAGTAAGAACTCAAGCTAATCTTTCTCTTTAACCTCTAGTACTCTGTACACCATACATTCCATGCTATCGTGGTTTACTTTTAACAAACACATGCTGAGTATCTATTATATGTCAAAAAGTGAGCTAAGTACTGAAGATTCCGAGCAAATCAAACAAAATTCTTGGGTCATGATATTTAGACACTGCATTGTGGCATGAATCTTTATACCACAGAACTTTCTTAGTGTGCTCTTCAAATATAAAGTCATCTTCACTAGAAATGTTAGGAAATGTCTTTTTTATATATAAGTGGGGAGAAAAGAGGGAAGGGAGGGAGGGAGGGAGGGAGTAAAGAAGGAGAAAAAGAAGGGAAAAAAGGAAGAAAAAAGAAAGGGAGGGAGGGAGGAAGGCCAGAAAGAAGGAGGAAAGGAGAGGGAAAGAAGGAAGGAAAGGTCATCTTTACTGCCAAAGTCACAGGGCCAAATTTGCTCAGAAACTGTTAGTGCTAGAACCATCTTTATTTCAATTTTTCCTTGACTATTTTGACTACTCTCTTTGAGCTAGAAATTATAATTTTTCCACCCTTTGGCAATATGTCTATTGTGTTTTAAATGTTTTAAATTAGGTCACTATGTCATGTTTTGCTAAAACTATGGTATTTCCAGTTGTCCTATAAACTTGTAGGTGAAGACAGAGATAAGGCAAAGGTTGAAGATACTCTAATCTTGATAAAAATAGTTTTTTTTCAGAACCAAATTGTTTAACTCCTTCCTTTTTAAAATTTTAATATCTCCCTTCCATTGGGAGGATTATATTTTTTGCTGAAATTTCTTTTTGTTTCAAGAAGAAATCTTGAAAAAGATATTGCATTTCTTAGTTATTCTTTTCATCTCTATCTTTTAATGGCATTAGAAAAAGTACTTTTTATAATAAAATCTCATAAACTAAAAACTCTGAAGTTCAAATTTTATCTAATCATTTGTTTTCCTTTGCACTTTTATGAAATGTATTTAGGCAAAAAAAAGGGTGAAAACAAATTACAAGAAGAATAGTTGTCCTCCTTAAAATAGGAAATACTTTTCAAGCATCTATTTACAAATAAATTTTTGAAACCTGTGCCCACTGAGCCTGGCCTAAATTGCAGATCTATGAACAAAATAAATAATTGTTGTTGTTTTAAGCTGCCATATTTTGCGTGGTTTCTGCATAGCAAAAGATAGCTAGAAAAGGATTTGGTACTTAGAAAAGGGTTCTGCTCTAACAAAAACCTAATACATATGGTATTGGATTTTGGATTGGGTGGTGGGTAAAAAACTCAAAGACCTTGAGGGGAAATGACCTGTTCCTAAAGGTTGGTGAGGGCTTAATGGAAAGAGAAGAAAATATTAGTGGAAGATGGAAAGAGGCACTTATTGTTTTGAAGTGGTTGATGTTTGATAAGACTGCCACCTTCAATTACAAACCCAATTAACTTCATAAACTAGCTTGGGAAATTGAAGTTACCACTGGAAGAGGAGCCAAAAGAAAGGAATCTTCCAGATTTTCAAGACAAATTTAAAGAAAATATAAATAAGCCATTCCTTGCTGGGTTCAAAAATAAAATTGTTTCTTATTTACAGCTTTTCTACATGGCAAAAACAGAGAAAAAGATCCTAAAGAAAATAATTAAAAGATTCAGCAGGGAGGTAAGAGTTGCAGAAATATGACTATTTTCCCAAAAGGATTATACAAGAGAATCTCAGGGTCAGAAAACAACAAATATAAATTTACATTAGAAAAAA
>JAQZBX010018917.1:0-34199 GCA_029593785.1 Cabassous unicinctus
GGTTCATCGGGTCCCTGTCTAAGTTTAGCAAGAGAGGAAGTGGCAGCGCCTTTTTGCAGAAGCTTTTTCCAAGCCTTAAGCGCGGCCGCTTGTACTTGCGCAAGGAGACCCGGAGGGAACTGCGCTTGCTTAATATTCTGATGGTTGGGGCTTTGACCTAGGAATTTGTTCGGCGTCCATTTTTTGGAAGCGGCTTTTCGAGCATGGCGCGTGACATATTTTTTGCAATGCTCTTCGTAGTCTGATTTCCATAATAGAAAATCGCCGCCGGACAAGGCTGCTCTGGCTAGGTGTGACCAATCATTAGGGATGAGTTCTTTTTCACTAATGCTTTCTAGCAAGGCGAGCGTGAAAGGGACAGTAGCACCATAATCATTCACTGCCTTTTTTAGCTTTTCTAAATATTTTAGACTAAGTTTTTTATATTTTGCTGTAGAGGTGGGATTATCTCCTAGCTCGTCCTCGCTAGAGTCACCAGCCTCGGTCTTATTCTCTTCCTCGCTTTCGCTGCTGGAGTCGCCATTTTGGGAGTTGGCACCTCCACCATTTTGGGAATCGGCGGCGCCATTTTGAGAATCAGTAGAAAATGGCCGAATTTGACTACGTGTAACTGGGAAGGCATAGGTACGGTGAGGGCGTATTGGGGGGGAATTTTCTGGGAGCGCAAGGGCTGCAATACTTTGAGTTGCTGAGCGAACATCAGCAAGCAAGTTAACTGTTCACAGACGCTCCTGCTGAAAGGCCTCTTTGAAATTATCGACGTGTAGCCGGAGGTTTTCTGCAGCTTCTTCTAAGGCGTGGAACCGGGGTAAGGCGGTGACAGGATAAGCTTGAGGGCATGACGGCTGCAATAAAGCAGGGGCATAGGGCGGTGGCCGGAATGGAGAGAGGTTGATAGGGGTGCTCGGTCTGTTATCAGTTTTGTTATCAGTTAGGTCCTTTTTATGCTGATAGGGCAATGCGCCATCCTGACTGACAGGGATGCCTGGCCTCTGACTGATAGGGGTGTCTGGTCTATCTTCACTGAGTTCTTTATTTAAAAGTTCTCTGGACATGTTGATAAGAGGTTTATCGGGAATTTCAGGCATATCAATGACTACAGAGTTGCATTCAGAAGGGGGGTAGGAACAGGAGTGCTCTTTAAGAGCTTCTTCTCCTTCTCTACAAAGTTTTTGAATATCAGGGGCAGAAGAATGGACTTTTAGAAATTCATTAATAAGGTTCCAGTACGCGAAAGCGGTGACAGGGACCTTTTCAGGACCAAAGGTTCTATAGTAGTACTTTAGACAATCTCCGACCCTTAACCAGCATTTCTCATCTATAGTACCTTCCCGTGGGAACCAAGGGCAGGTTTCTAACAAAAAACTAAAAAAATATTCAAGATCCTTTTTCTTAACTCTAGTTCCTCGCGCCTTGAGTGACTGTTTCACCTGTTGAATATATAATCCCTGCTTGGATGCTGCTTGTCCCATAATGGGGGTGGGGGTGTGGGTGTTCGCAGGGACTTACCTTTTTCTTTATTTTCTCCTGCGCCGGCACTCAACTGGCAAACGAATCTGTCTCGTGAGCGAGTCCCTCGCGGCGATTCCTGACGAGCCTGTTTTGCGAGTGAATCCCTCGCGGCGGCTTCTGGTGAACCTGTGACGCAAGCCAGCCCCTCGCGGCAGTTCCGGATACGGTGAATGGGAGCTCCCCTCTGGTGTGTGCGGCAGCTTCTCTTCTTCACTAAGCCAAGGGCCCCACGTTGGGCGCCATTTGTCCCAACCTGCGGGACGATCAACTGGGGCTCAGGACCTGTGAAGAAAAGAATGGTATGGGACAAGGAGACGCGAAGAATGACAGCAAGACAGGATTCTGATCAAGCTGCAAAAGTTTATTGAAGGAGCAGGGTATATATACTCTAAAGGAGGAGGGTGTGGATTGGTGGACCTAAGGACGGGTGGTGGCCTGGGATTGGTGGCCACTGTTGCTAGGGTAGGTGGCAGAAATGCTTTTGGCGCGAACTCTCTAACTTCCTTGAAGAAGGCTAATAATAGCTTAGCTGTTCTTTGTCTCAGCCCTGGTGGCCATGTTACATGTCACCGGTGCTGCTGACAAGGTGCATAATATGAGTGCTACTGTGAAGGTCCCCAACAATGTAGGCAGTTAGGGAGTACACATCCTCACTATTCATGCACAGGGTTGCTGGTAAAATATTTTGGCTCTTTGCTCATTTATATTTCTTTATTGCTAAGTGAGTATATGCTACATCCTGATTATAGCTAGGAAAAAGTCAGAAACCTGGAAGGAAATCTAGTCTCTGATTAAGTTAGAAACAGACATCCTAGAATTGTTTCCCTGTTGCTTACAGATAATTTTTCCTGTAGCTGCTCTTCTCCAGTAACAGGTTTAGTATGAATCAGGACTTGAGTCAGTATGAAATTACAGGCAAATCGTATTTCATTGTAAGTCAAAAAATAACTTAATCACAGAGTATATTGTTATTAATCTATGATTAATTCATGTATTTTAAATATCCCAAAACAATGGTATTTATTATTGTTATTATTTTAAATGGCTTGTCAATGACATGTATTTTCTGTTCTAGTGTACCTTATTTGTTTTGAGTGTTGCTAGCATTTTCAATTCTGAAATATGTTTATATTTAACATAGACTGTTTACTCACTTGGAGATTTACCCAAGTCATTTATAGTGCTTCCTCGTTTCATACTATGCCATTTCTTTATACCGGTGCTCTCTAAATTGTATTTCACAGAACACCAGTGTCATGTATGACATTCCTTAATGTTACTTCAAAAAGAAAAAGAAAACAATGCTTTATCAGAAAAATGCCTGTACTTTACGTCTTTTTTTTTTTTTTTTTGGAGGTACCAGAGATTGAACCCAGGACCTCAGACATGGGAAACAGGTGCTCAACCACTCACTGAGCTACTTCCACTCCCCCATGCGAGTTGGTTTTTTCATTTGTTTGTTTATTTTTAGGAGGTACAGGGGACAAACCCAGGACCTCATACATGGAAAGCAGGCACTCAACCACTTGAGCTAAAACCATACCGTGTTTCAACAGCCATCTGTATTTATTTACCAATTGACTAGGACATTGGAAGGACTATAGGTGACACAAACACTGCTGGTTTTCTACTCAATATCTGTCTTTCCTTCTTTACTAAGTACTTAGATTTTTTTACCCCAAATGTCCACCCTTTTCAGTTTGGCTATATATTTCAGGAGAGGCTTAACCCAGTTTCATCTAATGTAATTATGGCAGTCTCATTCACCTTGGTAGTGATTGATTCAGTCATCATCATTGTGATCAACTTCTGGCAATGATTAATGAGGAGAATAGTATCCTTTCTTCTAAGACGCAGAGGTAAAGATGTTCTCTTTCTGCCTTGATTTTTTTTTGCATATCTGTGTATCAGTTTTGCAATTGCCACAACTCACTTTCAATCAAGAGAGTTGTTACAGTGAATTACAAAGTTGATATGTGAATATAGGAGACTCTTTCAAGGACTGTTCCCTGCAAAGGGGAACAAAGAAGTGGGGTGCAAGCTTGCAAGAAAAGTGAGGAAAATGAAAGACAAAATTTGGATCATAATGAGAAAGACCCTGTAGAAGGGAAATTTGATAAAAAAGACGGTTTGGGGAGACTTGCTGAGGCAGTATCTTCAAGAAGGGCTGAGAGCTAGTAAACAAGTGGAGAAATAGGTTTAGATAGCGCAGATAATCCACTTACAGTATTAGGTGGATGAGAATAAATAGTGGGGTGTGAATCTTGCAAGCTTTATTCTAATTATGTCAGTTACCGAAATATTATGCTATTGGTGTAATTTACACAAAGTCATATAGCTAACAAAAGGGCAGAGACAGATTCAGACTCAGAAGCTTATTCATAAGTATCAGAGCATCTGATAATTAGCCAGGTGTTGCACACAATGTTACCTAGGCAAAATTCAAACATCTCTCCCTTTGAAAAGAACCTCATTTACTTTGTGGAGGAAATATGACCCATTCCAGTCACTAGATCATAAATGATTTAAGACAAATTTAAGAATTCTTTTCTTTACTTTCTCAGCATTGCTTGCAGATATGGATGGTCCACTTCTGGACAATGAGGTGTAAAGCAAAGCTTGTTACAAATATTTCTTGAAAAGCGTTTCCTTTCCTGATTAAAATAAACAGACATATTTATCACTATGCCCTCCCCTCTTTTTCCCTTTATTTCTGATTTGAACACATATGATGCCTGGACCTACAGTACTCATTGTACCACCAGTTTAAATACATAAGTAAGTAGGTAAATAATATCCTATACTTCAAGCTTTGTGGGTTGGAAAGGTAGATAGAGCCTGGATCCCTAATGACATCATAGGCAGTTGAACCTCTTGTAAGAAAAATAATCCTGATTAGATTGTTACTGTGACGTATGCATGTGCTAATAAATGCATTTCTAAATGAGACAGCTGGAATCTCATTATTCTTTGCTTTGAGGAAAAAAGGAAACTAAAATTTTAGATGCAATAGAGCTCTCAAAATATATTAAGTATGAATATATTAAGTATGAAACTGTTCATCTCATGGTTCTTCTGTGTTATAAGAAATGCAAAATTAGTTGTAAATTTTTAATCAAGATAGAAAATAAATCCTACCACTAAATATTTAAGTAATGCTTGTCCCCTGGTCATTTAGAAATGCTATTCCTTTGATGTACTGCCAACACAGTAAAATTTAAATTCTTAAAGAATATTAACTTTATATTTGCTTGAATTTGGGGAAATTAAACATCACAGTTAAATTAAAAGTTTATAAATTAGGACATTGGCAAAAATGAAATACATTTTTAAAATTTCCCTTAATAACATGTTAAGGAATTGCATAGGTTAATTCCAAGTGGTATGTAATGAAAATATATTTCCAACAATATTTTGATAGGAGAATTTAAATCATCAAAATTGGAAAAGAATTAAAAAGTTCATGCTGGCTAAGTGGAAAGAAGAAAGATCCTGAGAGATACAATCCCAATTGTTTTGAGTCATTGAATTATCCATTCTAGAAGATACTCTGCTTATGATTTCTTGTTATGTGAGAGAGTAAAAGCCTTGATTTTTTAACTCATATTGAGTTGGGTCTCCTGTTACTTCCAGTCGAAGTGTCCAAACAAACAGAATAGTTAAATAACTTTGGAAAACACTTGATTTAGCAATTCTAAAAAAAAAACCAACAAAAAAAACTTGTTTGGTTAGAGAGTTAGTTTTAATTTGTTTTCTGTTTTTTGTTGTTGTTTACTCCAGAACTTCACTTAGCTTTAAAATGCTAAGGTAATTGAATTGCCTAAGCAAAGAATAGAGAAGGCAGTGTTTTGCAAATTTATTTGATCATGAAAGTCCTTATCTTAGAAGCTATTGTTTCTACTACCACTTCTCAATAACACATATTAAATGGATTGTAGCTTTCAAAGAATCAACATTCTAGCCCTAAAACACAAGAAGGAAAAGAAGTCATAGCCGCTAAGAAGCCAGACATGGGCTTGAAACTGGCTTTCCACTTGAAAGCTGTGTAGCTTTAGCCAGTGACCTGACTTCTCTGAGGGTCAGTTTCTTTGTTTCTTTATCTTTAAATTGAGTGAAACAATAGTACTTATGTAATAATTCTGTGGGGGGAATTCAACTGTTGAACTTTATTAAGTTTCTGGGACATATTTTATTATGTACTCAGTCATTGGTGATATTCACCATGATTATTTTATTTGTACTGCTAGCAATGTTGTTGGATGTTATTAAATTGGTGCTTTAATAGTATCACATATTTCAGTTATCTATGTTATCCCTGCCTTGAGGGGATCCAGAAATGATCTCTTCTATCTTTGATAATGTAGTATATTCTAAATCTAAGATTTATTGAACATATGGCAGGATAGGAACAAACAATGAACAAAGTTTAAATGTTGAGTTTTGCTGAATTATCCAATTCTTAAGAGAAAGAAATTCCTTAGCTCTTTAGAGTCATTGAAAAGGCCACCTAAATAATGAGGTTATAGTTACTTGTCTAGCATTCAGTGCTGAAGATACTATACTTTTATTCCAATAACAGGAGATATAAGGAGTTTATTTATTATTTTGTCTGTAAGGGGATAGGACAGTTTCAGAGGATTCTACCCAGCTTTTCCCCACTATGCCAACTACATACATGCACTTACAGACTGAGGACCCAATTTGGGGGTTACTATAACTTCCAAGTATGTCCATCCAAATTAACTCTCAGGCACTGGTAAAATGACCACTGGAAAAGTTAAACAAAACTTTCACCAAAACATCACTTAGTACTCGCTCTCCATAAATCATCTCAGTATCTGTACCAATAGACTTCAAAATATTGGGTACCCTCTTTCCTCATTGTGTAGTCATCTGAGCAAATGGCCTTAGATCCCTGTGGGAATAAGCTGTGGGAATCTTCACATGGTGTTGCCCTGGTGTTGCAGGGTCCGCCTGTTCTGTCAATAGTTCTAGATCTAAAAGTTGGATCAGGTCTAGGAAATGAGCAATGCATTGTGCATTTTATTGGAGCAACTATACTCGGCTTCCTGATCTTTCATCCTAGCCTTCTTATTGGGGGAGTTAAACACCTTCATTGGCTGACCATTTGTATTTTTTCCCTAGCTTTAATATGTTCATATCCCTCTGAGTGTTCAGCCACATTGGTTGCCCTTCCATCCCTGGTGATCTTTACTGTAATTTCAGTCTCCGAACTTCTTGTGTTTAAGTCTCACCACCTGACCTTTCTTATTTCAGGGCCTTAATGTGCCCTTGTATGTTAAGGAGACCAACTCTGTGGTGGCTATGCCAGTCTTAGGATGCAGAGGAGAGTGACCTCTGAATTGCTTTTTGATTCAATTGCTCCTCTCACCAGCACAGCACTGATGGCCGAAGTGAATGATGCATCTTCTGGGCTCTCCTATGGAACATATTCCTTTGGTGGATCTTTGGCCTCACATAACATATCCTTTCCAGTTTGCCCACGTCAGGCAACATTTTAATCTCCTTTTCTACCATCTTCAGGAAAGAATTGGGCATTCTGCTTTACTCAGCAGGGGCCATGCTTACTACAGGCTTCTGAAAAGGGCACTCTAAAAAAATCAGTCCTACAGACACTCCTCAGGTTCGTGCCAGTACATGCTAGCTAATACTCGTGTCATCATACCCAAAATATCCCTAGCTGAGTCACTGAGATTTGACCTGGCAGCAAAGAGTGTATTTGAGGAAAACCATTAAAGGAAGCACCTGTTACCACGTCTTCTACAGTGTCATTCTGTATAAAGGAAGTGATAGCTCCTAATAAGGAGGGGTGGACTACTTTCAAGCCTTCTGATTTCAGGGGAGTCTACAGAACCAAAATCCTTGGAATTTCATATATCCTCATCCCATTGTCAGGATGCAATGTTTTCCCTACTAGGATCCTGACGCTAGTACAACAGCCTGCCTTGGCTAAACATTTAAATGTCTCTGAAGTTCTGCAATTCTATTAAGTTTTAATATTTCTCTATAGCTGTGTCCACTGTTTCACTGAAAGACATAAAGTCCTTTTTAATAAAGCTACCAAAGAAGCCCTCTGGCTTTAACATATGGTCTTTAACTGTTGTTAACCTCCCTGAGTTTCTAATTAGTTCTTTGTAGGGTGTCAATAATTTTGGTAATAACAAACCAATCCCCCTGTCCTTGTAGGCATGCTTTTTACCCACAACTTTCAAATGTCTGAGTCATTGCACTTGTCAAGGACATCTTCCTCTACCAGTACATTTTCCCAGATCACCTTCAGTGAAACCTTTAGCAATTGGGTCACCACATTTTTCTAGAGATTATCCATTCTTCACATTCCACATGGGATGGGACCTTCTTACCAGTCAGAAAATGAGTAATCCAGTTCAAAAAACGCAACTTATTGCCTCTTTCTCAGAACATTTCTGAGAAATGTCTCTTTCAGTTAAGGACATCAGAGAATCAAATCTAGAATGGGATTATATATGCAAGAGGGTTTGTACAGGGAAATTCAGGGAGAGGGCTTAGGAGTAGGTAGGAAGAGCCCATAAACACCAATGCAGGTCTGACACCCATGAAAGGAGAGCACAATCTGCACACTGTGGCTTACCACTGTATGATTCTTTCCTGCTTTCTATTCTTACTTCTTGATTTTGATACCAATTATATTTTGTGTGTGTGTGTTTTTTGTTTGTTTGTTTGTTTGTTTGTTTGCTGGCTTTGAAGTGGAGGGTGAGGTTTATATTATAAACTTATAGAATTACCTTGACCAGCTTTTTCCAGGTAAGATTTTTGAGCGAATTTTAAAATAGAACCTAAGCCTTATAAAGATTAAACTGGAAGAAGTATGCAAGAGAAACTTTTAAATTTATGTTTGCTATAAGCCCCCATGATACAGAAAAAGCAATCTAATTTGGAGCAACCAAGAAAAGCCAATGTAAATATTTGAAAAAAAATTAACTATAGGATAGTTTAAGTGATGATATAGTATACACCTTCCTTATTGTTGCAATATGATTGATTAAGAAAGAGTCAGATTTGATTGATTATAGTCTGGGAGCTCCGTAGTCAATGTGGACTCAAATACACATTGTTAATTAGGTTTGTGGCTTAGATACATTATAAAAAATAAATATCTATGCTACCTATCTCATAGTGCTGATGTGATAATTTATATACCAATATATTGAAAGCATTTAGCATAGGACTTGGCATGGAAAAAGTACTCAATAAGTAGTAGCTAATACTTACATGAGGAGTAAAATGAAATGTCACATCCTTTCTTACTTATCCCCCTTTCATCATCTATCTCATCAAATTTCAGTTCGTATTCTAATTTATTCATAAAAGCATCACATATAATCATGCCTAAATGAATCCTTTCTTTGCTGAACTACAGAAAAAATTTTCTGTACCTTGCTTAGGTTACTTGTATCCTTATTCCTTGTATTTTGATAGTTATACAATATCTTACATCCTAGTATATTTTAGGCACATTTGGAGTAGACATTCTGCTTTGAATATTTTCTTATCCTTCTTCCCCATTCTACAATGACTTGCATACAGCAGGTGATCAAATAGAAAGAATTAAATGTATGTTCTAAAAGAATTAAATGTTCTAAAATAATTAAAATAAAAAACACTAAATAAGTTTATTTTCTTGACAATAAGAAAAGAATTTTGATAACTTCTCTATTCCCTCACAAAGATTTAATAATGACCAAGTGAGATATAAATTATAAATGTGAAGGGAATAAAAGTTTAAAATGAATTTAAAAGTTAAAATAGAATAATTATCTGTATTTGTTTCAATGTTTCAGATTCTTGCTTTATTAGTAATTATGTAATGAGTTTCATCAGTTTCAAGGACATAGATAAAGCAAGAACATGGTGCTGAATAATCATGTAGCCAGCCCTCAGACACAAGTGTAAAATACATAGCAAATCCCTAAGCTTTCAAATGAATCAGGAAAAAGACAATTTTCAGCTTCTTCCCTTTCCTTTCATCATCTCCTCTCATTTTTGTCTTATTTCATAGTCTAAGTGAATTGGAAAAAGAAATGTGTATTTTATCCTCATCATTTTGGGTCCCTTATAAATACCTTAATTAGCTTCTCCTAAATAGAACATTTGAATCTGTAAAATATATGATCCTTTACTCATCTAAGTTTAAGTGGGGAATATAAATGGAATACAGTGGTTTTGTTACTCTTCTTCTCTTCCACACAGCATAATAAATGCATATCAAAGCTTAAATATAAAATGCAAAAAAGTTTAAATTACATATAATAAGAGCTTGAGTATTATTAATAATTTTTATGCTTTCCTTGGATCATTTTCCCTTTCCAAAAACAATTATTACTTCTCCTTTTACATGTTCAAAACACCTTTTAGCTGTAATGAGAAAATATTATTGACCCCACTTCCACTATTTTTTGAAGTATCAGAGAAAAATTAACTTAATTGGTGTCACGGGTGTAAACTATAGCATATTCACATGAACAATGAAATCAATCAAGTACTGCTACTTCTGGTTACACATATGCATGCAAAGTAGTGACAAAGACTCAGTTTGGTGCAATGTTTAAGTCTAATGTTAATGGTAATTTTTCTCATTAAAAAACTATAGTAGTTTGTATTTGGGCCCTATATTAGTCTCCAGTTTCCAAAATATATTCCACGCAGTGTGTCCCCCCACTTTTCTGAGTTACTTCTAAATAGTTTAAAATAAAAAGTGTTTTTTTTTTAACTATAGTTTTTTTTTTTCACTATAGTTTCTCTCTAATTAAAACATATGAGGAAATTTCTGAAATGTAAAGAACAATTTTAATTAGTGAATGTGGATTTTAAACACATAAATCAATATCTCCATAATTTAATATATATTTTCTATTTTATAAGAGTAATAATGTATAAGTTTTACTCCTTATAAATCAAAGAAAATTTGCTGAAATAAGTAATAAAAAGTAAAAAAAAAATGTTTTTTAGAATACTGTTAAATGGATATATACATATCTATATTCAATAATAGAAAGCATGAGCCAGAAGAAATAAAAATATAAAAAGAGTCACAGAATTACTTGGAATCATAATGCTGCATTAGAAGTCATGTGCGTTTTAATGAAAATAATTTGTCCTTTGATTACAGTTCCACTATATAAGTCCATGCCTAGTGAGAAATTGAAGATCCAATTGAAAATCTTAAGCAAAATCAGTACTTCTATGTTATGGAATTAAGTTACAAGCATTGCATTGATCAAGTCCGTATCATTACACTACATTATTTTGAGACGTACTAGAAAACTACAATAATTATGACAGTCTGGTGCTGATGTAAATATAGACACTTATATCAATGAAAAATACAAGAAAGTCTACAAACAGACCCATACAAACAATAGATTTTGACAAAGTTACCAGGGGTATTCAATGTGGGAAAGAATGCAGGGTTTTGTTACTGGATTTTGTCTAGGTGCTTGACTATGCTGCAGAAATGAATTTCAAGAGCATGTCACATTGATTAGGCCAGTAATTTATTAAGGTAGAGAGGGAGGAGAAATGGAAGAAAATAACAGATCATGGGTCACAGAGAGAGGAAGGAGCTGAAGAGTGATAAAGAGGGCTGGTTTATAGACTACAATTTCCCATAATCGATTATAAATGCCCAGGTTTTACTTATGTGTTGATCCATCCAGGGGGGCACAGCGAGAGCAGGGCACAGAAGGCAAGAGAGATATCTGGCCTTTGTGCCTGCTTTTTGAGCCATTATTCTGTCCCTTTGCTAATAGCATGGGAGAAGTACCAGCTGTTTGCTGTTTTGATTGATTAACCCACCCATCAATGCCCCCAGGAGGGCCAATGATAATGTCTCTGGAGAATATCTGGGGCTTCTGGAGGAAATGTTGTTCTGGATGGTAGAAATCTCGTGAGAGTTTTCCAACAGCCATCTTGGGGTATTGATATCCATGTGGACTTCTTGCCAGATTCCACATCCATCTATTGATTCCCTATCTTACTAGCCTGCCTCAGTTTGAGAAATTCAGGCCTTATGGATACTGAATATCTACATGATTTACCCCCACCAAAATCCCTAGACACCAAGACTAGGGTGGGCTTCCCTGTTTAGCAACACTGTGCACATTTTGGCATATATTGTTACTGGAAGAATTAAGTGCATTCCCCATGCAACTTGACTGGGAAAGGACACCTGGAAACTTGCATCTGGTTTCTCTCTGACTTTATCCCATGCACCTTTTCCCTTTGCTAATTTTAATCTGTATTGTTCACTGCAATAAACTGCAACCATGGATAAAACAGCTGCTCTGTGTCTTGTGAGTCATGTAGTGAATATTAAGCTTGAGGGTGGTCTTGGGAACACCCACATAGTCTTTTCAATAAAAGGTACTGGAACTTCTGGACATGTATATGGAACAATAACAATAAGCAAAGAATCTCAATCCTTGCCTTATATCATAATCAAAAATAAATTTGGAATGGCTCACAGAAATAAATTTTTAAGGTAAAAGCATAAAATTTCAAATATGAAATCTTAATTGAAAAATCTTCCTTAACTAATGACAGGCAATATTTCATATAAAGGATATAAAAAGAAAAAAAAATCATGAGTGAGAATTGATAAATTTCATGTTATTCAAATTTAGAAATCTGCTTTTCCAAAGATACCACTAAATAGAAATACAAGTAAGGGTTAAGATAAAATATTTGGTATATATACACAGACTAGAAAGGGTTTGTATTCAGAATATGCAAAGTGCTCTGGCAACTCAATAATAAAGACAAACAGCCCCCCTAAAATGGGCAAAAATGGGCATAGATTTCATAAAAGAAGAAATTTGAACTGCCAATCAACACATTATAAGATTTCAAAATTATGAATATATTATATTCATGAATTTGCCATTGTATTAGTCAGCCAAAGAGGTGCTGATGCAAAGTACCATAAATCTGTTGGCTTTTATAAAGGACATTTATTTGGGGTAGAAGCTTACAGTTACAAGACCATAAAGAGTAAACTACTTCCCTCACCATAGTCTGTTGCCACGTGTTAGAGCAAGATGGCTGCCGGTCTATTCAAGGTTTCAGCCTTCCTCTTCCTCTTAAGGCTCCATTGTCCCAGCTTCTTTTGATCTCAGTCTGGCATACGGCTCATCTCTCTTCCTGGAGCTCACCTCTTTCAGGACTCAGCTGCTCTGCTTTCTTCACAAGGCCAGCTGTAAACTATCCTGCAAACAGCTCAGCTTTCTCCCTTGGGCTCCAGCATCAAAACTCAACTCTATCCTCTGCCAAGTCATTTTCTGTGTGAATGTCCACCCACCAAGGGGTTTGGACTCAATATCATAATGATATGGCTGAATTAAAGCCCTAATCTTAATTTAATCAAGTAAAAGTGAAACCGCTGAATTTAATACAATCAAAGGGTATCACACCCAGAGTAACAGACCAGTTTACAAACATAATCTTTCCTTCTGGAATTCATATTTAATCTCAAACTGCCACAGCTATGAAAGACAAATTTGTTGAGTCAGAATAAACTATTGGTGATTGCTTGGTACAATGTGAAGTTGGGAGTGTTGATTGCAAAACAGCATGGAGGAACATTTGGGGATGAAGGAAATATTATATATCTTGAATCTGGGGGTTTTCACACTGTGTATGTATACATTTTTGTATTTCATTAAACTTTGTATTTAAATGAGTGCTTTTGAATTTTGAATGAAATCAAAATGTTACCTATTCAAAATTAAGTTTCATTTTTAATAAAACTAACAAAATAATCTTATGTGGAAGACAATTATATAGAGTTAACTAGCTCTTTCTCAAAATATAAATAATTTAATTTCATTCCAGATATTAATCTTTATCCTATTCTACCTTTTACCTTGACTGTAAATTATCTCATCACTGATTCTCAGATACAACATGATAATTTCTGATTCATTGTTTTTGCTAAGCAATCATCTCTCCTTGGAAGGTTTTCTAGTCTTCTTTCCCCTCTCACAGACCATTCTCTTCTTTCAGATACAAACCCAGTTATTTTCTGTGAAGCTTTCCTTTTCTTCTCCTACTCAACAAGGCTTTAAAAAAATTTTTTTTTGTAGTTATAGTGATGTTCAAATTACTACACACATTGGGGTCCTAAGTTTTATCATGTTTTAGTTACTTCATCTGATAAATGGATATGGTAATATTGCTTATTTCACAATGGAGGATTATATGAATTACTACATGTGAAACACTATTAAGAGTACTTGGCACATATGAAAATCAGTGCATACAAGCTATCATGCTGTTTCCTCTGCTTGTAATTTATTTTCATCTTATCTGCTGGTGAATTATTGCATGTACTCCAAGACCAACTCAGTTATGCCTCATTTTCTTTATATATTGCTTTGTTCTCCTCACATAGAATTTGTAGAATTCTTAGTTCTTATTTATAAGGTTTCCTAGAGTATTTTATATCTAACAAATTGTTAGAATTTGTAAGTTCCTCTTAAAATTGCATATAACTATAACTATAACCATAACCATAACAACCAAAAGTATAATGTTACTCTTCTGGATTATAATTGTTTTATAACTATGGATTCCAGAACCTAGAACGTGGTATGCAACCAATAAATGTATATTTAATTAAAACTAAGAATTTGGATTGAATCATAACTCATAGTTTTCCTCATATTAGACCTATATTATAGAGAACACATTAAAAGTGTTTAGAAGGTAATGATTTACTGGATAGCATTTCCAACAAGTAATATTTTAGGATAAAAAAAGGAGGCAATTTTTGGCAAAAATCATTTGTTTTTTTGGTATGCTAAAAACCGGTTCCTGTTTGTCAGTGTTAAAAAAAATGTGAAGACAACAAACATTTTGAAATATTGATGTAGCGTCTAGTCAAACAAATGCTCCTAGAATCAATAAGACAGAACATCCAGCCACACAACAAATAGTGGTAGAGATTTTTTCATAGGTATTTTAATAAAATGTTTGATAAAATGGAAAGCTAATATAAACAATTTGTTGAGAGTTTTTTGTTTTGTTTTGTTTGTTTTGATTTTAGGGCTAGTGTATTCATTTTTTCTCTAAAGAAACATTATTTTATTTTATTTTATTTTATTTTAATTTTTAAGTACCTACCATGTGTTAGGATACTTTTATATCAATACAAAGTTGTCTTGCTCCTATGCTTGCAGTTGTTAATAAGTAAAAGACACTAGAAAGATATTTAATAGTCAGTTTTTATTTGAAATTTCAAAACTATAATTTGTCACAAGCTGCCAATGCAAAAATACCAGAAATGGGTTGACTTTTACAAAGGGGATTCATTTGGGGTAAAAGTTGACAGTTCCAAGGTTGAAAAAATGTCCAAATCATGACATCGTCAGAGATGCTTTCTCACCAAAGGTCAGCTGCTGGCAGATACTGGAGAGCTGCCACGTGCTGGCCTCTCTCTACTTCCTCCTGGAGCTCAATGATGGGTGATCAGGCACCTTTCCCTGGGCCTTTTCTCCTTGAGCCTCTCAGGGCTTCTCTGTCTTTCTGTTTCTGTAGGCAAACACGGAGTCCTCTCTTTCACATGGCAGGATAAATATAGCAGCAGCTGTCTTTATTTGTGTTTACTCAGGTCATATAAGACCAAGCAAGAGGGTTGAGACCCAACCTGAGTCATGCCTCACTGATTTAGTCCAATCAAAAGTGATCTAATCAAGGTTCCTTAACTGAATCTAGTCAAAAGGCCCAATCTATACTGCTTTTACAGGCATAGGAGTGGGTTAGTTTAATAACATAATTTTCTGGGGTCCACAAAACAAATAGGTTGAATGCCGACGCCTAGAAAATATAGTCCATGAAAACAGTAACCAAATAAAAGCTGAGATAGCTGCACTAATATCAGGCAAAATAGTCTTTAATTTCAAAGCTGTTATAAGAGACAAAGAAAGACATTATACATCAATAAAAGGGGTAATCAACCAAGAAGAAATAACAATCCTAAATATTTATGCATCTAACCAGTGTGCCCCAAAATACGTGAGACAAAACTGGCAAAATTGAAGGAGAAATAGACACATCTTTACATTTATAGTTGGAGACTTCAATACACCATTCACATAAATAGATAGAACATCTAGACAGAAGATCAGTAAGGAAATAGAGAATTTGAAAAAGCTGATAAATTATCAAGACATAACAGATATACACAGAACATTGCACCACTAAACAACAGGATATAAATTCTTCTCAAGTGCTCATGGATAATTCTTCAGGAGAGACCACATATTGGGTCACAAAACAGATCTCAATAAATTAAAAAAGATTGAAATTATACAAATCACTTCAATAATAGTGGAATGATGGTGGAAATCAATAACAGATGGAGGGATGGAAAATTTACAAATTTTTGGAGGTTAAACAACATTGACTCTTAAACAGTCAATGGTTCATAAAAGAAATTGCAAGAGAAATCAGAATATATCTCAAGACAAACAAAAATGAGCACACAACATATCAAAACTTATGCGATGCAACAAAGGCAGTGCTGAAAGGGAAATTTATAGCCTTAAAGGCTTACATTAAAAAGGAAGAAAGAGCTAAAGTCAAAGGCCTAACTACACATCTGGATGAACTAGAAAGAAGAGCAAAGTAATCCCAAAGCAAGCAGAAGGAAAGAAATAACAAAGATTAGAGCAGAAATAAATAAAATTGAGACCAACAAAAACAACAACTAAAAAACAATAGCATTAACAAAACCAATAGTTGTTTCTTTGAGAAGATCAACAAAATTGACAACTCTTAGCTACACTGACCTAAAAAAGAAAGAATATACAAATAAATAAAATCAGAAATGAGAAGGGGAGCATTGCTACTGGCCCAGCAGAAATGAAAGAGCTCATAAGAGGATATGATGAACAACTGTACACTAAGAAACTAGACAACTTAGATGAAATGGACAATTTCCTAGGAATACATGAACAACCTACACTGACCCTCCAAGAAATAGAAGACATCAACAAACCAATCACAAGGAAAGGACTTGACTCAATCATCAAAACCTTCCAACTAATGAAAGCCCAAGACCAGATGGCTTCACAGGTGAATTCTACCCATCATTCGAAGTAGAATTGATACCAATCCTGCTCAAACTCTTCCAAAAAATTGAAGAGGAGAGAATGATACCTAACTTATTCTAGGAAGACAACATCACCCTATTACCAAAGCCAGATATAGATACTATATGAAAAGAAAATTACAGACCAACCTTTCTATTGAATATAAATGCAAAAATTCTCAAGAGAATACTTAAAAATCAAATCCAAAAGGACATTAAAAGAATTATACATCAAGATCAAGTAGTTTTATCCCAATTATGCAAGGGTGTTTCAACACAAGAAAATCAATTAGTGTAATAAGCCATATTAGTAAATGGAAGAAGAAAAACCGCATGATAATCTTGATTGATGCAGAAAAGACATTCAACAAAATTCAGCATCCTTTCTTGATAAAAACATTTAAAAAGATAAGATAGAAGGAATCTTTCTCAATATGATTAAAGGCTTATATGAAAAACACATGGCTATCATTATACTCAACGGGGAAAGACTGAACGCTTTCCCACTAAGATTGGGAACAAGAAAATGATGCCCACTGTCACCACTGTTATTCAATATTGTGCTAGAAGTTCTAGCTGGAGCAATTAGTCAAGAAAAAATAAAAATGCATATCATTCAGAAAGGAATAAGTAATCTTTTGCTATTTCCAGATGGCATTGTCCTATATCTAGAAAGTTCCTAAAAACTACCACAAAGCTACTAATGCTAGTAAACGAATTCAGCAATGTGGCAGGACACAAGATTACATGCAAAAACAGTAGTGTTTCTATACACTAGTAATGAGGATCTGAGGAAGAAATCAGGAAAAAAATTCCATTTACAATAGCAATTAATAGAATTAAATATTGAAAAATAAACTTAACCAAGGATGTCAAGGACCTGAATTCAGAAAACTAAAAAAAAATTGCAATAATAAATCAAAGAACCCTTAAATAAATGCAAGGACATTCTGTGTTCATGGATTGGGAGACTAAGTATTGTTAAGATGTCATTTCAACCCAAATTGATTCAACACAAGCCCAATCAAAATTCTAACCCCAATCAAAATTCTAACAGCCTACTTTGCAGAAACGGAAAAGACAATTATCAAATATATTTGGAAGGGTAAGGGGCCCTAAATAGCCAAAAGCATCTTGAAAAAGAATGAAGTTGTAGGGCTCTCAATTCCTGACATTAAAGAATATTATAAAGCTAAAGTGGTAAAAATAACATGTTACTGGCATAAAGATAGACATATTGACCAATGGACTTGAATTGAGAGTTTAGAAATAGACTTGGACATCTATGATCAATTGATTTTTGACCAGGCTGCCATGTTCACCCAGCTGAAATGGAATAGTCTCTCCAACAAATGGTGCTGGGAGAACTGGTTATCCATAAACAAAAGGAAGAAAAAGGACCATTATCTCACACCTTATACAAAAATTAACTCAATATGGATCATAGACCTAAATATAAGACAGAAACATAAAACTCCTAGAAGAAAATGTAGGGAAACATCTTTAAGATTTTGTGGTAGGAGGTAGTTTTTAGACCCACAGCATGAGCAATGAAAAAATAATAGATAAATGGAACCTCATCAAAGCTAAATACTTTTGAGTTTCAAATGACTCTGTCAAGAAGGTTAAAAGGCAACCTGCTTAATGGGAGAAAATATTTGGAAACCATCTATCTCTTAAGGGTTTAATATCTTGTATATATTACAACTCCATGGTAAAAAGACAAACAACTCAATTTAAAAATGAACAAAGACTTGACTACAATTTTTTTCCAAAGAGGAAATACAAAATGCTAAAAAGCAAATGAAAAGATGTTCAAGCAAATGAAAACTGCAATGCAATATCATTTCACACCTTATAGAATGGCCAGTATTAAAAACAAAACAAAACAAAACAAAAAACAGAAAGCTACAAATTTTGGAGAGAATGTGAAGAAATAGGAACATTCCTTCACTGTTGGAGGGAATGTAGAATGATACAGATGCTGTGGAAGATAGCTTTTTAAATTCCTCATTTAGCTAAATATAGAACTGCCATATGATCCAGCAATCCTGCTAGTAGATCTATATTCAGGAGAACTGAAAGCAGGTATGCAGACAGATATTTGCATACCAATGCTCATAGCAGCATTCGTCACAATTGCCAAAAGATGGAAACAACCCAAGTGCCCATCAATGGAAGAATGGATAAACAAAATGTGGTATTTACATGCAATGAAATATTATTCAGCTGTAAGATGGAATATTATTCAGCAGTCAGAAGGAATGAAGTCCTAGTTCATGAGATAACACAGATGAACTTTGAGAACATTATGCTGAGTGAAATAAGCCAGACACAAAAGGACAAATATTATATGGTCTCACTAATATGAAATAATTATAATGAGTAAATTCATGGAGTTAAAATGTGGAATATAGGTTACCAGGAGATAGAATGAAGGTTGAGAATGGGGAACTGATGCCTAATGTGTGTAGTATTTTTAATAAGATTGATTGTAAATATTTGGAAATGGATAGAGGTAATGGTATCACATTATTGTAAGTATAATTAACAGTGTTGATTTATGGATGTGATTGTAGTTGAAAGGAGAAATTTAGTGTGATATATGACAATAGAAGGAAATCTAAAGAGTAAAATAGGGACTGTATCACATAATGAACCCAGTTGTGGATGATGACTGAAATTAATAGTACAAATTAAAAAATGTTCTTCCATTAACTAGAACAAGTGTACATCACTATTACAAGATGTTAATAGGATGCTATATAGGAAAAATACAACTAATGCAAACTGTGTTCTATAGTTAACAGTATTATTGTAATATTTTTCATCAATTTTAACTAAGGCACTATAACAATACTAAGGGTCAATAATAGGAGGTATAGGGATATGGGATTTTTCTTTATGAATTAATGAAAATGTTCTAAGAGTGATTGTGGTAATGAAAGCACAACACTGTGATTAAACTGAGGGCCATTGCTTGTATGCTTTGAATGGATTATATGGTGTATGAATAAAATTGTTAAAAAATAATATCAAATGCATATATTTTTTCAGAATAAATGTAAAAAATTTCTAGAAGAGAGACTGGGTTTGTGCATGTAGTTTTTTAGTATATTTGTTATAATAGTCCTAAAATAATAGTACCATCTTAATTTCCTGGTGTCCTAGAGAAAAGAAACATTCTAACCTGTGGAAATAATAATAAATATTGTTATAATAAAGATGGAAAGAATCAGCTACATAAATTTTAAATGAACTCTATATATTTAAATCACAAATTTCAGGTAATTTTTGTTTGTTTTACTTTCCCATAGAACTAAACATAATATTAGATATTTACAGTATTCAGTTGTTGCCTGGTTCATTGATGAGAATTTTTTTTTCAAAGCAGTGTTTTTCCCCACAGTAAAAATAAACCTTGGTATATTGGAATTTTTGACATGTTATCTCACATCTCCTCAGTGAGAATCTAGTATTCTTTGGTAAATAAGAAAAAGCACCTGATTGAAGTAAAAATCTCTGATTCTGATCTGTAATTTGCCAGTTAATTCTAGCTGTGTGAACTAGAACTCAAGTGGCTCTCTATTAAAATTGTTCTAATAATATGGAATGAAATTGCATAGTATATTTGAAAGAATATTATACACTAAAACACACCTTGTAGGTGAGCTAATATCATCTCTGTCCTTCAGACTTAAAAGAAGTGCACCCTCAAGATGTCTCATATTTTGAGATATAATGTCTTAAGCATTGCTCAGATTTTCTACATTCCAGGGTAAAATAGATTTTTTGACTTTTTTTTGTAAATACATTAAATCTTGCATTTAAAATTCAAGATCATGTGGATCTGGTA
This sequence comes from Cabassous unicinctus, assembly GCA_029593785.1. Classification (NCBI taxonomy): domain Eukaryota; kingdom Metazoa; phylum Chordata; class Mammalia; order Cingulata; family Chlamyphoridae; genus Cabassous; species Cabassous unicinctus. The sequence continues at coordinate 20,517 of JAQZBX010018917.1, forward strand.
TTCAAGCAAAGAATATCCCAATACTGTTTGTGATATTGTCCTCTGCCCCCAACAAAATGTGAACCATTGATGTGAGAAAAAGGCTGTTGAATTTCACCTCAAGGTGTTTCAATATACACAAAGAAGGAAATATTTTCTATCTTGTGAGAATATTACTTTGAATGTAAGGATTATCAGGGCTAACTGGGGCTGTACATATTATGTTATAAATATTAAAATCCTTGCTGTATATATTAAAAATGAGCTATTACAATTTCTGAGTTTTGTTCTAGTCTGTAAGTTTTGTCACTGTCAAATATATTGTCACCTCCACATTTATTATTTGAGTAATTTTTTACCATAACAACTGAAAAGATTGCTGTGCCCCAAATAGCATTGTATTTAAGTTTCAATTTTTATTGCAAATTTCTACAGGGAAATATCTATTTACTTTTCTATTGAATGGGAGAGGGGAGGGAAAATTCAACTAGAAATAAAATAATTTTAGTACTCACAAACAAAACTATATGAAAATCCTTTAATTTGTTTATCTCAACCCTCATAATTGTTTCCTGATTTCAGTGTAAGTTCCTGCATTTCTAATGTAAATATCAATATTCGTTAAAAAATGAGTGAATATTTAAGGGAAAATTAAAATTTGAATAAAAATTAATACAATTATGGAGAATTTTGAAGCTTAAGAACTTAATATACCCTGCTCCCTCAGGAAGATTCTCATAAAAGAGTTAAAAATCAAAATTATTGTCATTTTATCATTCCTTCAATACCTAACAACATAGTTTTTCCTGATAATTAATGCTTATGCCTCTTGAATTGCACCTGACCTTATAGTTCCTTTGACACATCTATTTAGAAAGTTCTTGAGACATCTTGAACAAAATCACAATAAGCCAATCAATAGGATTTTTACTATCCCCATATTGTGAAGGGTTTATCCTTAAGGCATGACTAACAATGATAGATTTGAATGAATTGAATAACCGTTTGTAGTCAGAAAAGCCAAAGTTCTTCATTTAATTCCTTTTCCTCAAAATCAGTTAACTTGGCAGCAAATAACAGCTCCTTTGTGTAAGGGGTTTGCAACTCCTCTGTTGAGATTCTTGCAGTCTTCTTTAGCTAACTAATCATTCAAGACCAGGGTCATGTGTGTTTGTATGCATGTTTAATGCCCTGTGTTATTACAAAGGCAGTTGCTAATTCATGTATTTTAGGATTTCTTTTGATTTCTATAATATCTCATCAGTTTAACTTGTGCATTATATTTCCTTTCTTACAGAAGAGAAACAAATAACCATACAGAAACTATTTCAATTTATTTTTCCTTGTTTACTATCCACCTGTTCATCTTGAAGAAATGTAGGACTTTGTTAAACTTTTCATGAATTGGTACATTCCATTTGGAGCATATCTTTCTTGCATTGGGAGGGTAGGGGCAGAGCAGCTTCTAGTCTAGGACAAGAGCCTTCTCAGCATCTTGCCAATGTACTGTAGTATGAGGTCTTTCCAGTTGGCTGGTGTGGGCTGTAATTGTTCAGCTTATTTTTCTTTGGTTCTTTCTCTAACCCTTGTGGTGTTTCACTCCAATTATACACAAATTAGAATTCAGTTGAGGACTCAAGGAAGTTCTGCAGCTCTTAGCAGCCCCCTATTTGTGAGCTCGCTCTCTGCAACTCTATCTCACAAATTCTAGTCAACTCAATCTCCCTGACCTTTGATCTCTGCCTCCTCAACTTGGCAAAAGAGCCAGGCTGTGTGGGTTTGAGAGTCCCTTTCCTGTGCTAAAACTTGATACTCTCCCATGGCACTAAACTGGTTCAATCTTTGGGCTCATGTCATGTGTTTCTCCTCTCAGGAATCACAGTCCTGTGTTTCCTGCTGTCTAATGTCTGAAAACCCTCATCTTTTTTTCCCTCGGTTTTATAGCTGCTTAAAGCAGTAAACCACTTCTTTGGCAGATATTTCTTCATGGACTGAAGTTGAAATCAAATTGGAAGTTTCTTATGAAATTAAGTACAAGCTTACCATTTGAAAAACCAGTTTCACTCCTATGTATCTACAAAAGGAAAGTTAAATCACATGTCAAGAAAACAACTTTTATGCAAATATTTATAGTGGCTTTATTTATAATAGCTAAGTATTATAAATAAGCCAAGATTTCAACTAATTTGAGTTGATTAACAAATCATATTTTTATATAATAGAATACTATGCAACATTATAAAGAACCCACAACTGATACACACAAAATGGATGAAGCACACAAACATTACACTAAACAAAAGTCAGATGCAAAAGAGTACATACTATATAATTCCATTCATGTGAAATTCTAGAACAAGCAATGCTAACCTACAGTGATAGAAATCAGATTGGTGATTGCCTATAGTATTGTATGGAGAAATTGAATGCTATGATCCACAGGGAGCTTTTTATGGTGATTATTTCCTTATCTTGATTGATGTAATGATTATATAAATACGTATATATGCACATGTGCATATATAATGGGATGTTAAGGCTTAAAATGTCCAGGATTCTTATTTGGAAAGATGAATATATTCTGGTAATGGATGGTGATGATAGTAGCACAACATTCCACAGATAATTAACAGCACTGGAATATATATTTGAATGTGGTTAAAAGGGGAAATGTTAGGTTGTATATGTGGTAACAGCATAAAAATTTTTAAAAAATCCAAAGAACTACACTACACAGTGAACCTTAAGTCAAACCATGGTCTATAGCTAATAGTACAATTATTAAAATGTGCTTTCATCAATTGTAACAAACATACCACAGGAATGCAAAGTGTTAATAATAGGGGGGTATATAGGAATCCTGTATTTTATGCATGATTGTTTTGTAAACCCAAAACTTGTCTAATAAAGAAAAACATAAAGAAAGGTTGCTTGGACTAGAGTGGTGGGAGTGAAGATTGGACAAAGAATATGAATTTGGGAAAAATCAATTGGTTGAAACAGGCAGGATTTAGTGATCCTGTGAAGTAAGCCATAAGAATTTTCAAGAGTGACTCTAAAGCAGGGGTTCTTAACCATGGGTCCACAGACCCCCAAGTGGTCCCTGGAAAGATTTCACGGGGTGCATGAGATTGAAATGAAAAATATCAACTTGCTATCTTTATTTTCTCTGACCTCTAACTGAAATCTAGCATTTCCTTCACTAATGAATGTATGCAATAAATGACAGTAGTATTCATTTCATATCACATTACAGTTGTTGCATATCTTGGAAAATCGCTTACGTGCCTCCATATTTCAAAATTACAGTAATTGTTAGACTCCATGCTAGTTGTGTGTCATAAAACTATCTGCCACTACATTCTGAGAAGGGGTCTGTGGTTTCACCTGACTGGCAAAGGCGTCTATGGAACAAAAAAGATTAAGAACCCCTGCTCTACAGCATCTGGCTTGGGTAGGGGTGCTTTTCACTGACACAGCAAGCTCTGAAAGGAACAAGACATGATAAAGCTGAGGCATAGTAGGTAGAAGTTTATAAATTGGACACTTTAGGTTGGAGGTATTTTTAATATATACAAATGCAATAATGAATGGATATATGAGATTAGAATTCAGAATTGGAGATACCTGTGTGTCATTGTCATACAGGAGTAATTAAACCCTGGGTGTAGATCAAGCTACCTAAAAAAATGAGAAGAGAAGTGAGCTTTGAGAAATTGCAGCTTTTTCTTATATTTGTAGAGGGTTCAAAAAGAAAAACATATAAAGTATAGGACACATTTGGGATTTAATAATTGAGTCAACAAATAATTTGGTATGCCTTTTATTTGCCACATACTATTTACTGTAAACACCAGGGATAAACAAAAAATAAGGAAGAAAATGGATTCTAAACTTATCATTCTGGATTTAAAATGGAACAAGTATGACCCTTTGTGCAATTTTTCCAACAGTGCTCTTGCTACTTGACTCAGGATCAATAAATTCAGATATTTATGTTGATTCACAATTGTGTTTTTAACAGTCATATTCTAAACAGCAATAAAAATAGTTAACCTATTGGTAGTATGATATTGATGGCCATGGGACCATGGAATAGGAGATGGATAAGAAGAAAATTTAAAAAAAGGAAATGGTATGTTTAACAAACCTGATCGTTCTCTCAGAAAGCAAAAATATTAAATGTTAATGATGGTGACCTCTTTGGACACAGAGCATGGTTGTTCCTTCCACTACGCAATGCACAAAACTTTATGTTCCATCATGTGTGGAGACTCTTTGGAGTTATTCACATTTTCATAGCAGAAGCTCACTACATACACACATGCACACTCACAAACACACATACAACACACACCAGCATTACGGGCAGGCATGTCAAATCTTTTCTTATTGTGCTCTCATGCACTTTTCCTGCACTGCCTTAAATTAATGGATACGAGAATCAGCAACCATTCAAATAAAATCTTCTTTCCACCAAGATAAAATACTTTGCAGGAAATTGAAATTGAAATCAGGATTGGGCCAGCTGTACTCTCTTACAAAAATGGAACAGCTATCTCAGAGAAGATTTCAACAGCAGCTGAAAAACAGAATAGTAATATTAAGTATTTAAGCAGAGCATTTACCTGTAAAACAGATAAATTTATTATCTTTGAGGACACAATGGACATATAACACAGAAACATTAAAGAATGATCAAAGTTTGCAATTCTATTTGAGAAAATAAATCTTTATTATAGCATTAAATTAAGATTGAGCCTGTTGAAGTGATACATGCTTTCCGCAAGCAAAATAATACCATGCATTCATTAATCACAGAACCAGGGAAATAGTGAGTAGAAAAGACACACCTGACTATGAAGATTATCCTCTTGCATCAGGGAACTGTGCTCCATTGACAGACACCTCTTGCCAGTTTCCTGACATGTTTACAATTTTAGGTTTATTAAGAATACATCCACAACTGTTCTAAGGGATAATTGCCACATTCAATTCGTAAGAAAAGTGGTAACATTATTGGCGTATTTGCTACAAAAAAATGTTTTTTGATATTTAACTGGAAACCCCTTTAGTTTAAATTTTTCTTTTAAGTAAAGTTTGCCTCACCATGGATTACCCTATTTGTATAATTTGCAGCAATATGCTCCTTCACAGATTGTATACACAGGCATTTTGATATCATTGTTCCTTGCCATGAGTGACTGTGTTACTGTTCTTGTGGTGATAGAAAATATTCCCAACAATCTCTTCCCTGAGCCTATATCTAGCTTTTCACTTGCAGAGATCATCATTTGGAACCTATTTTGCCCAATGTAAGATGAGGGCAGTCCAATATAGAAATTAAAACCATGGGCTTTGGAGTTAGACGCCTGTATTCAAATCCTGGTTCCACCTACCTTTAATGATATTTTCTTAACCTCTCCAGCCTCAGTTTCCTTAACTGTAAATTGGAAAGAGTAATAGTAAGATAATTTTACTGAGCACATATAATGTGCTAGACAAAAGTCCAAAAGCTTTCCCTGTATTAGATCATTAATCTTCCCAATGATCCCATGGCATTATCATTATCAGTATATCATTTAAGATGAAGAATGTGAAACTGTGTTATGAAATAATATGTCCATGGTCACACCCTCTAAATCAGGTAAACCTGAACCTGTTAGCATAAACACTTGGTGATATTGATCCCTCAGTCCCATCATGAGATTTACCATTTTGTGGAATGTTTAGAATTTGGCATGTACTCTCAAAATATCTATCCTCCCAATTGTGGCAAGGGGTTGACTCAGCTGGGCTAACTGGCTAAATAGTAGACATTCCCTTTATTTCCTTGACATTGTACAGGTAACCTACCAAAGCTGCACTTACAGTTGAAAATGTGACTATTGCAGATTCAGAGTCCATTTTTACATAAAGGTACACAGATAACAGTGACCCCCAACCCATATAAACTTGGATTAACATTAAATGGGAAGTAACTATTACCACACTCAATATCTGAGACCAAATCGTCTAACAGAAAGAAATATATAGTGAAATTTTCATATGTGAATAATACATTATTTCTTTTAAGGAACACTAACATAGAAAGTGTCCTTTATGACACTTAACTGTTCCTGCATTCTTTATCCTAGGACTTATCTCTGAGGAATACCAATAAAACTGCAAAAATATTGTCAGTAAGACATTTGATTGACAGTGGAGGCTGTGATGAATGTAAGGCTCATGGTGAATTTCCTTTTGCCTTTCCTTTTATGATTCTCTTCTGCTTTGATTTTTTTCAGTAAAGAAGTTGTAATTCCCAAAATAGAGAATCATAAAGAGTAAAGTATTAATGTCCATTTATCTCCTTTTCCCATTTTCAACCCAAAGATAGTCAATAATGGTAATTAATTGTTTCTTTTTTTTTCTTTACTAAGTGTGTTTCTATAGTTATTTTCTTTATACATACACAGATATAAAAATACCCAACTTTCTTTAAATAATTTGCTCATTGCACAAAGATGACATTATACTGCATACTCTCACAAATTTATTGGTCTCTACAAAGAACAAAGTGCTTATTTTGAAGAATTTTCTGAAGCCTGCTCAACAGCCTTTGACAGATAATTGCAACATGTGACTCATCTCTGTGTTGGTGTCTGTCGATTGCCATATCTCATTTAAGTTGTGTTTTTCCTGCTTCTTGGGACAATGAGTGATTTTCCATTGTATGTTTTCTGAATATCTTGGATATTATGTTAAGAGGCTGTTGATCCTGTCTGATATTAGAATCACTACTCCAGCTCTTTTTTGGTTACTATTTGCGTGGAAATTCTTTTTCCAACTTTTCACTTTCAACCTTGCTGTGTCCTTACATCTGCAGTGAGTCTCTTGTAGACAGCATATAGATGGCTCATCAAAGGAAAATGCAAATCAAAACTACAATGAGATATCATTTAGAATATATAGAATGGTACAGCCACTGTGAAGGACTGTTTGGCAGTAACTAAGGAAGTTGAATGTAGACTTGCCATGTGACCAGCAATACCATTACTAGGTGTATACTCAGAAGAATTGAGAGCATTGACACGAACAAACATCTGCACACCGATGTTCATAGAGGCAGCATCTACGATTGCCAAAAGATGGAAACAGCCCAGATGTCTATCAACTGATGAATGGATAAACAAATTGTGGTGTGTACACACAATGGAATATTATGCAGCGATAAGAAGAAATGAAGTCATGACAACATGGATGAACCTGGAAGACATATTGAGTGAAGCAAGCCAGACACAAAAGGACAAATACTTTATGATTGTACTATTATGAACTAAATTTATTGTGTAAACTCATAGAGTTAATAATTAGAATATAGGTCACCAGAAAATACAATGAGGGTAGAAAATGGAAAGCTGAGGGTTAATCTGTGCAGAATTGGTAAAAATATTGTTTGAAAATCTTTGGAAATGAATAGAAATGGTGAAAGCACATTGTAGTGTTTGTAACTATCAGAGCTATTTTATGGGTATGGCAGTGGTTGAAAGTGTAAGTCTAAGATCATGTATATTACTAAAAGGAAAGCTAAAAACTGTAACATGGGACTGTATAACATAGTGAAACTTATGTAAAATACAAATATGGGTAATATTGCATATATAAGACTGTTTTTACAAAATATAAATACAAATAAATGAGAGACAGAAACAAAATCACAGCTATGTATGAAAGGGAAAGCATAGAGAGACTGAGAGGTGATGAGTTTTTGTTTGTTTTCTTTTGTTTAATATTATTATTATTGGAATAATGAAAATGCTCTAAAAATGATTGACTCAATGAAAGCACGACTAAGTGATTATACCAAACACCATTGATTATTCACTTTGGATGGGCTTATGCTTTATTACTATTTATCAATAAAATTTATTTGTTAAACTAAAAAAAGAGGATCTTGATCCTACTTACAGCTTCTATTTTGGCAGGCAGGTGCCCTGTTCCAGAGAAGTCCCAGCTGTGGGTAGATCAGACTGCCGCTGCGCATCAGGGGATAGTTGCTAGCCATGCTGCCATGGGAAGACTTCAGTCTGCTGTCACTAGATATATACTTCATTGCGAAGCCCCTGCTGCTTCCCCTTACATGTCCCTTAGTCAGAGAGAACAGGCTTTTCCAATTTTCTTTAACTTTTTTTCTTTTCTTTTTTGTTTAGTTTTTCCTTGTTTTTGTTTTCTATGTCTGCCTTTTTTTTGGTTGGTGGGTTCTCCAGCATCCATCCTGGCATATTTGAATGTTAAAAGTAAAACTGAGGGAACCTACCAGTGCCCTTCTTTTAGTCCTGAGGTCCCTAGCCAGTCCACCTTCCTCGTTCCATCTTTTGGATTCCTTTCACCATTCTCTGCTGAATTATTTCTAGGGTAGTTAGCTGTATTTAGAGAGAAGGAGAGGGAAAATTGGTTTCCCACTGTTTTATCCCAGAACCAAATGCTCAAGCCTCTATTATTTTATTGTCTATTTTCTGTCATTAATTTCTGTTTTCTTCCACATAATTCAGGTTTATTTTGTTACTCTTCTTTGAAATTATTATTTAACATCTACTATATTCAGTTTAATCTTCTTCATTTTATAACACAGTTGACTTTGTAAGCTTTAAATGTCCCAGAGGGTACAAGTGGGGCTACATCCCAGGAATTTTTGTGTAGAGCTTTCACTGTCTTTTGAAAAAGACAGAGATAATTTACTAAGAAAAACATAGGCCCACATTCCACAGTTAAAGTTCTTCCAGGAAGGGGACAGCTAGTCAGAAACTACCTTTCCGACTTTATTACATCTAGGGTAGCCCTTTGACCACTTCTGGTCAGGGGTGTGTGCAAAAAGGCTTTTGTGCCATAACCAACAGTGCACACCATTTATTATTTGAAATGGCATTTTTAAAAGGACATATGGACACAATACATTATTGCCTATGGTAAAACATACTAATATATTTTGTTTCTGGCATGATGACATGGCAACAGAAAGCAGCATACAATTACAGCATACCAATGATGCAATTAAGTAAATATTGGAAATTATAAAATGTTACTTAAATTATAATTTTATTTTCACAAATATCTCTTTGTTAATCTCTACCTATATCTATATTTATTTCTAGGCCTCTGTATTTGTTCTTCTTTCTGTAAGAAATAAACACCTGCAATTTTTTTTAATCATTCTGGTTTCAACTCAAATATACATTTGTTTTAGGTTTTAGAGCAACATTTTATATTGTAAAACTTTTAAAAGTAAAGTTTTCTTAAATTAAAGATTCTTATCTCTCCAGAATACTGTCATTAAAACTTACTTGAAAATGTTGAATTGAACCAGATACCTTTTGAGTACTTTTCCAGTCCAGAGGCATACTGGGCTTTAAAATTCATCTATTTAATTTTGGACTATATATTGAAAATGTTGACAGTGTTAATATAGTTATCATAAAACTAGGCCTCTTTCCATAGTCAAATGATTTAACAGTATCAAAAGAATTAGTTAACTATAATTGCCTGAAACATTAATTACAGTCTGGCAGAATTTAGATTCTGAAATGTTATTATCCAAAAAATATATCTAGTTTTGTTGATGCTGCAATTATACTTAGGTTTAATTTTGTATTGCAAATATTTTTGCCAAATTTGTGTTTCTCAATATAAGCCTATATCTCTCAAGTATTAAAGCTATTTTAGCTAATAATTTAGAAATTTGAGGTTTTATGAATACTGTTTATGAATAACAGACAATATAAATTCCTAGGAAAAATATTAATGCTGACTTTAACCTTGCAATAATATTTAATCCAACATGATCAATAACTGCAGAAAAATGGAGACAATACCTCCCCATACAAGGTTACAAATTCAGCATACAAATGCATGATGAAACAAGTAAAAGAGTATCATATTGTTTTTTGTTTAGGGAATTTGTGTGAATTTTCTAACTTGAACTATTTTATAACCTATGGTCTTCAATTACAATATAGAGAGAAATTTTAGATGTGGCACAAAATGTCATTTGCCTCGATTTCATAGATTGGATTCCATAATGTTCCTTGGAGACATATTTTATGGGCATTTTATCCTTATGAAACCTAAAATGAATGGATCATAAACTATGACAAATTTTATCACTGTTTATTTTTGAAACAACCTATGTTCCCAAAAGGCCACAAACAACTAGTATAGTTATATAACCCTGATATTCAATCAGATCTTATTTCTGCTATTGCTCTTTGAAACATCCTGGTAGCCCAAGGGACCAAGATTGTAAAATGGTATTTGCATAGCTTATATTTTTGTTCCTTATATTAATTTTAGAACATGTTTTATGGAGATTGGAAGAGATAGAGTTCTTTCCTCTCCTTCTCTGTCCCATCCCTGAAAATTTTTATGATAAAAGTATTGCTTTTAAAATGAAAAGTCACTTCAAACACTTACTTATTTTCCCAAAGGAAATTCTTAAAGATGCAGTAATAATTTTTAAAAACATTACAAGAAGAGAAAATAGAGTAAAAATTTCATAGTCAAATGCAGAAAGTGATTCAAAGCCTTACAATTTTTAAATTCTACTGAATATGAAAAATCTTTCATAGCTATTGATGAATTTTAAGAGATTAGTTACACAACAATAAAATAGTTGTGCAGAGCAGAGAATCAATACCTTTTTATGAGATGCACTTTATAATTTTTTAAAATAGGAAAAAAAATCTAAGAAAAATCCCATGATTTCAGAAATACAAGGAAGATGTAAAGTTGATATATTCGATTTCAAAAACTGCTCATGAATAAGAGAGAGAAATTAAAATGGGGCTGGAAGGAAGAAGCAAAAAGGACTGTTGACTAGCCAGATGATTTCAGAACAAAAATTCTGGGTCATAAATCCATAATTACATTTACAACTGGCCTCCATTTATGATACATTTCAGTGTATCCCCTAATTAGGTTTTTTTAGAGAAATACTTAAGCAGCCCTTAAAAGTTATGTTTGAAAACATGTCAAGAAATCTGTTATATCTAATTTGGGATTGGAAGCACATATTTTGTTCTTCTAATATGGTTGTGAAGTTCAATGTTTTATTGTAAATTGTTGAGGCAATGTTGAAGTCAAAATATTCATGCCAAATCTTCAGTTTGCTTAAATAACTTTCATTGATGGAAATTATATTATCTGTTTGTTTCAGTTTTAGAAGAATAAAAGGTCACTTTTATTAGCCTGATAAAAATATTAAATAATTAGCAGTGTAAAATAAACTTTCTCATTCACTGCAGTATGCTGTAACCCAATTAAAACCTGATGTTTTGGGTACCTATTGTATGAAAGTCCTGTTTCAGTCATTGTGGTGTAAACCAAATTTACTAAATATGTTTAATACCTTCATTTATATAAAATCAAATAACAAACACAAGCACAAATAACTGTATTTGAGGTACAGTTAAATAAGTGTTCATCTATAAGTATAGACAATGCCATCAGATTACTGAGAAGGGGAAACTATCTATTAGACCTCAAAAGTTTAGAAAGAAAAACTGAGACAATGCTAATAGTATCGCAAAAAGTACAGAGATGTGAAAATATATGTTTTATGTAGAAAAAAGGAGATAAATCCAAAAATTATAGATTGTGCATGGTGAAGGGTGAGAAGATAGAGAGTTGGACTAGAGGCAGCAGTAATTTCTTTCTTTCTCATGCGAAAGGGCACACACCCAGGCTAATGGAAGCGGGATAAGTACACACGGTTAGTGCAGGAACAAAGATTATATAGGTACCCTGACGCAATATCCTGTTTCCCTCCCTCCCTACCTCACCCATTTCCCCATTGACTGGGGACTATGGGCTTACAATCTTAAGTGCGAAAACTAACCCAATCATGGAGTGACACAAGGCTTTATTGCCTTTCTAGGGAGAGTATGAGGGCACATCTCCAGTATCTGGGTTCATTCCCTTTTACTGACGCGGATTTTGGGGAAGTGAGTTATGTGAGTCACATAAGGGAGTGTGGGGCTTAACTTGTTGCAAATGAGACTGGAACAAGAATGTGGGAGGGTTAGATAAGCGGGAACAGGGAATTCAGTTTGAGAAGAGACCACCTTTTGTTCTATTTCTCTCAATTTCCCCTCTTCTTTTTAGTGTTTATTGGACTCTTCTCACACTACTTATTATATGTGGATTCAGCCATTTCTTACAGATATAATCTTCCATTGGGGTTGTTTGGAATTTGGTGGGTGCTTGTTTAAGCAACATCATGGGCCCAGATTGCCCGTTTTTCCCTAAGGGGACTACATACATCTTTTGAATGGTTTGTTGGTTTAGGGAAAGAAAACCAGGGGCTAAGCAGGGTAAGATAAAGAGTATACCGAAGATTCCAACTAGCATAGTTATAAATCGAGACCAAGGCCCAGAAAAGAGGGAATCAAACCAACTGGTCCATGCATTGGTGTCTATCCCAGAATTTTTGACTAATTCTTCAGATAAGGTTGTGAGACCTCACAGGGCTTGGGTAGCTGACCCATCTGGGGTGGTATTGTTTGGGATATGAATACAGCAGCATTCTCCTATCATTACACAGACCCCTCCTTTTTCCACTAGCATCATGTCTAATATAAACTTGTTTTCCCAAGCCATTCATCTGGTTGCATCTACTTAATACCATTTAATGCACTACTCAATGCATAAGTTTTTCTTTGAGCTGTAATTAATAGATTTAAGTTCCAGGTTTGCAATACCTTACATGTTATCTCTCTGTGGGAGCAGGGCATAATGCCAATTGTGTTTAAGTTCTACTCACAGTACTCTGGTGATCATTGCTCCACTTGTTATGTCCTTCACACAGCCAACATGCTGTAGCATTGTTGACCCTAGAGAGAAGCTAGGAAAATAGGTTCCAGTATTCTACTGGCCTGGTGCTTAGCACCCTTTGGCACTATGAAACAGTGCCAGTTTGGAGGCGATATCCATTGTACATTTGGCTATATCGAGCCATCGTTGGCTGCTGCAGGAGTTTGAAACTGCAACGTAGTCTCCATTGACTTCAGGAGCACAACCAAAGATGTAGTAGATACCCTTATTGTTTTAGGGATCAGTGACCAACCTAGCCAATAACTCAAATGGAGAGGCAACCTGCAGTGTATTGATGGCCTGGTTTGAAGGCACAAGAGAATTTGACAATGCTGAAGTCTATCTCTTGATTTTTATATACTTTTTAAACACTTCCAATGCAGTGTTTTATTTCTACACTTTTACCATGAAGACATTAATTAGCAGGTATTTTACTTTAGCAGTACATGAAAAAACTACTTTTCAATTTTTTTAATGAAAACTGAAGATTCCCAATGGAATTAAGATTATCTTTTGATACTACCACTTGCATATGCAGATTGAGGTGGCTTCCAACAGGTTTCACTGCTATGAAGTTACTTTTGCTATTAATATCAATTTAGGCTTTTAGTTAGTAATGGCTTCTTGGAACTAGCCATTTAAATGCTTCAGTTTAGAGGATGCTTTTTATAAACTCTTTATAATTGACCACAACCACATAGACTGGTTAATTTACCTTAGATTACAATAAGTATTTTATTAGTAACACTTTGCTAAGTTTTCTGCTTTTATAGTAAGTTGAACCAATTCTACTTGTGACTTATACATTAAATCCACTTGCAAGACAGAATTGACATTTAAAGACTCATTTTTAGGTTA